>PVJX010045101.1:0-12933 GCA_004027295.1 Dolichotis patagonum | reverse complement strand
ATTTCTGTGAATAGCCTTTGCAGTTCCTCTGTTTTGACTCCTGCTTCTTCATTCACATGCTTTATTCTTAAGTTATAGATCCTCTTGTCATCTTCTAGTCTTTGTATAGTTACTGCCTGCTCCCTTGTTATTTTTAAGAGATCTTCCCTTTCATGATCACACATTGCAAGCCTGTGTTCAATTTTTGATAGTCTATCTTTGATTTCTTTCAAGCAGTTTTGCCAGCTTTTTATGGAGTCTTTAGTTTCCTGATAATCTCTTTGAATCTGCTTCATGAATTCTAGGGTTTTTTTGTATTCTTCATTAAACGTTTCTCTCCTTTTGTGTTCCTCCATTCTTCTGTCTGTGTCTTCTTGAGAGGTGCCCAGCCTTTCTTTTATTAATCTACTTATCTCTTGTTTAATTTGAATTAATATTTCAGTTTTGGTCCCGCTTACGAGGTCCTGAAGATATCTCTTTATGTCCGCTAACGCTGTGTTTGATGTTGCATGTTTGCTGCCCTCAGTCTCTTTTGTATTTACCTCTCCTGGATCAATGTTCTCAGGGTTGGGGGCTGGGGGGTTTTTCATATTTCTCCTTCTTGTCATGTTTTTGGTTCCTTCCATACAAGTGTATAGTGCAATTCCCAGCCCCTTTTCTTGCTGGTTAAAGTTCCTCTAGAGGGCACAGGCTAGGAGCTTCTGCCCTCTGCCGTCTGCTATCAGAGATTAAAGTTCAAGTAAGGGCAGTGTGTGCTGGCTCCTCCCCTCTGGGGCAGTCAACCTTTGCAGGCCTTCACTGCGTCAGTGTGCAGCTGTGCTCAGGGAATTAGTTTGTAGCAACCCACTGGGTCCTGGCCAGGGGCACGGCCCAATCCAAGCAGATTCCACCAATCCACTCAGTGAGGGGAGCAACCAACTGAAACCACTTCCTTATGGAGTTAGGGCTGTCCTGCCCAAATCCAACATGTTGTCCAGTCAGTTGCCCCTTTCCCATGGGAGGGTCTTATTCCCATCACTCACCGCATGTTGATGCCGGTCCCTGAGAACTGCTGGGCTCCCCAACCTCTGACTTCAGCACGGCTGCGGCGAATTCATGGTGCCTCTGGGTGGGTCGCATGCAGGGCCAGGTCTGGGCGAGCTGTGCACAGGGTGGTTCAGCTCCTCACTCGGGGCCACTCAAGCCAGTCGCATCGGCACGGTTTGGTTGTCAGGTCGGTCTTGGGCAGGAATTCAGGCGGCCCGAGGAGGGCACCGTGCTCGCTGATCTTAGCTTCTCTCATATTCGAGCAGTTTTCTTCACTTTAGTTTCTTCCTGGGTTGAGAGACTCCATGTCTCTCTGTTTGGGTCTCTCCAGGGTGTTCTATTCTGGCATTTAAGCTGTCTCTCTCAGAGAGGGTCCCTCTCCTGCTACCTACCAGTCCACCATCTTTGAAAACTCCTCTTCTATAGAATTTTTATCATGAATGGGAATTGGACTTTGTCAAACACATTTTCTGCATCTCTTTAGATGATCATATGGTTTTTGTCCTTGGCTGTGTTAATATGGTGTATTACATTTATTGATTTGCATATGTTGAACCATCTCTGCACCCCTGGGATGATCCTACTTGGTCATAGTATATAATCTTAATGCTTACTGCATTCTGCCTGTCAGTATCTTATTGAGGTCTTTTCCATCTATGTTCACTAAGGCGACTGGCCTATAGTTCTCACTTTTGGTTGTATCTTTCTCTGATTTTTGGTATCAGAGTAACACTTGCTTCCAGGACAGAATTTGGGAGTGTTTCTTACCTTTCAATTTCATAAAAGAGTTTGAAAGGTAGCAGCATTATGTCCTCTCTAAATTTCTTATAGAATTCCACAGTGAATTCATCAGGGCCTGAGCTTTTATTTATAGGTAAGTTATTAATTATATCTTCAATTTCATTGACAGATGTTTCTTACTTAGAATTTTTATATCTTTTTTTTTGTACTGGGGATTGAACTCATAGCCTTATGCTTGCCAGGCAGGGGTTTACACCACTGAGCTAAATCCCCAGCCCAGAATTTTTATATCTTCTTGATTCAGTTGTATGTAATTTGAATGTATCTTGTAATCTGTCCATTTCTTCTGCATTTTCCATCTTATTAGAATACAGCTGCTTGAAGTAAGTATTGATGATCTTCAATATTTCTGCAGGGTCTGTTGTGATGTCACCCTTTTGCTTTGATTTATATAATAAGGCTGGCTAAGGTTTTGCCAGTTTTATTCAATCTTTCAAAGAACCAACTCTTGGATTCACTGATTCTTTGTATTGTTTATTAGTACCCATTGCATTACTTTATGGTCTGATCTTTATAATTTCCTGACTCATATGAGCTTTGGGCTTGACTTGCTCTCCTTTTTCCAGAAGTCTGAGGTTCAACATTAAGTTGTTTATTTGAGCTCACTCTATTTTCCATGGGAATTCACCACTATAAATTTCCCTCATCAGACTGCTTTCATTCTGTCCCATAAGTTCTGCTATGTTGTACTGGCATTATCATTTAATTGTAGAAACTGTCTAATTTCTTCTTTAAATTCATTTGTGACTCATTGGTTGTTCAAGAGGGTGTTGTTTAATTTCCAAGTGTTTATAAAGTTTTTGTGATTTCTTTTGCCATTGATTTCCAACTTCATTGCACTATGGTCTGATAATATGCATGGGATAACTTCAGTCTCTCTACATTTACTTGAGCATGTTTTATGAGCTAGTGTGTGTTCTCTTTTGGAGAATGTTCAGTGTATAGCTGAAAGAAATGTATATTCTGATGTATATTCTGATGTGGGATAGAGCACTCTGTAGATATCTTTTAAGTTCACTTATTCAAAAGTTTGGTTTCTTCGTTAATTTTTTTGTCCAGTTGATCTATTTGTGACAGTGGGGTATTGAGGTTCCCTCATTACATTTTTATTAGTGCTTATTTGATTTTTCATGTCTGTTAATACTTGTTTTATATAGTTGGGTGCACCTATATTTAATATATATATACTTATGATTATTATCTCTTCCTCATGAATTGTTCCCTTAACAAAGATGCAATGACTTTGTCTCTCTTAATCAGTCTTGGCTTGAAATAGAATAGCCACCCCTGATTTTTTCTGGGTTCCTATCACATGGAGTATTGTTTTTCACACCTCAACTTTCAGTCCATGAATTTCTTTCTGAATTAAATGAATGTTGATTCTTGGATGTAGCATATTTTTGGATCTTGCTTCTTGATCCATTCTGCTAGTCTGTTTCTTTTGGCTGGTGACTTGAGACCATTAACACTGATGGTTGCCAGGCATGGTGGTGCACATCCATAATCACAGTACTCAGTAAGCTGAGGCAGGAGGATTGTTACAAGTTTGAGACCAGCCTAGGTTACAAAGTAAGCTCAAGGCCAACTTGAACTGCATAGCAAGACCCCAACTCAAAAAGACAAAAAAAAATTGATGGTTATAACTGATATGTATTGACTTACCCTTGTCATGTTATTTTCCTGTTGTTGACTCCCTTTTTTCCCCTCTTTAATTGCTTGTCTTGCCTGATGTATCTATTCTGTTGTGGTTCATGGAGTTGTAATCTTGTATCTCTTTCTAGAATGTCCTTCAGGACATTTTGGAGTGCTTTTTGTGTGTTCATGGACTTCCTCAGGTGCTCTTTGTCATGAAAGTATCTTATTTCTCCACCAGTTTTGAAAGACAGTTTTGTAGGGTACATCAATCTCGATTGGAGGTTGGTTTTCTTAGAGCTTGAAATAGTTTACTCCAAGCTCTCCTTGACTTGAGGGTTTGTGTTGAGAAGTCTGCTGTAATTTTGATGGTCTTTCTTTGATAGGTGATTTGCTTCTTTTCTCTAACATATTCTGTTTTATTGAATTTCTAGGATCTTGACTATTATATGCTTCCATGTAATTTTGGGTTTTGTTCTTGTTTTTGTTTTTTGTTTTTCATGTGGTTTTGATTTGGAGAAGGTTGGTTGGTTACTTTTGTTTGTTAGTTAGTTTGTTTGTTTGTTTGTTTTTTGAGGCAGGGTTTCACTATGCAGCTCAGGCTGGCCTTGAACTCACTTTGTAGCTCAGGCTGGCCTCTAATTCACAGCACTTCTCTTGTCTCAGCCTCCCAAATGCTGAGATTACAGGCATGAGCCATCACACCCAGCCTGGTGTACATTTTTTAAATCATGTCTAATTGGAGTTCTATATGCTTCACTTATCTGTATGTCAACATCTTTTTCCTTGCTTGGGAAGTTTTCTGCCATGACTTCTGTGAATAGTTTTTTTTTTTTTCACTTGTTCTATCCTCTGCTTTTTTAGTCACTCTGATCAATCTTATGTTATTCTTCTTCACATTATGTAGCAGCTGCTGGATTCATTTCTCATGGTCCTTTGCTATTTTTAAGAAAACTTTCTTTTCATGGTTGCTCACCACTATCCTGTCTTCTATATCTGAGATTCTGTCCTCATATTGGCTCATTCTGCTGCAGATACTTCCAATGGACTTTTAATCTCCCGGACATCTGTTTGAATATGCTTCATGGAGTCCATTTCTTCCTTTGTTTTGTTTTGTTGTTTTTGTTTTGTTTTGTTTTGTTTTGTTTTGTTGTTTTTGTTTTGTTTTTTGGTTTTTTGATATCAGGGATTGAACTCTTGAGCTCACACTTGTCAGGCAGGTGCTTACACTGCAGAACTAAATCCCCGGCCCTCTATTTCTTTCTTACTTTGGGTGTTTATGGTTTCCACCATTTTCCTAAGCCCCTCTATTTGTTTTATCTTTATCTGTTCTAAATCACAAGCATACCTTCCTTATGATCACCATCTCTGTAATTATCTGAGAAATTATTTCTGATTTGATTTTTTTTCTAGACCCTTGTTCACCTGCTTTGTTACTTCCACTGTTACCACTTCAGAGTCCAGGTGGGTGGCTTTTGGATTTCAGGTTTTGTTCTACCTCCTTGCCTCCAGGGTTTGCCTTTGGTAAGTTAGAAGCCTGGGATTATATCTTGTTTAAGTGCCTTCTCATTTTCTCATATTTTTTTTTAGTTTAATGCTTGTAAATTACCTATGGCAAGTAACTTTATTGCTAGTATTTAGAACTCTTTTTTTTTTAGAACTATTATTACTGACTGCTTCTCAAAGATGTCTTCCAGTTGTAGCTGGATTTTGAGTTTTGAGTCTGTTGTAAGATCCTACCTCTTTGATTTATTGGGGACAAGTTGCTTTCAGGCTTTCAGAGCAGAGAAGGCAAAGCGAAGCAGAGACTGCCATCCACAGTCACAATCATGGAGCCAGAAGACCTGTCCAGGGCTACTACCTTTCACAGTCCACTGAAAAATATAAATGTGCCGGGGATTTAGCTCAGTGGCTTAAGTGCCTGCCTGGCAAGCGCGAGGCTGTGAATTCGATCCCCAGTACCAAAAAAAAAAAGAAAAGAAAAGAAAAGAAAAATGTAAATGCACACTGCTTTGTTCAAAAAGTAGGGTGAGACAACTCAGCAATAAGACAAAGAACACCCTCTCGTGAACCAGGCTCCAACATGGGGATCAAGAGGAGATTACTCAGCAAAAAGACAAAGCATGCCTTCACATGAACCCGCTGATGCATGCACTGGGAAACCAGAAGGGCACTCCCCCTCCCATAAGCAGCTGGCTGATTCAGAGGACTCAGGGTGAGATAATGGCAACTGAGGTGACAGGAATAGCTTGGTGCTTATGCTGTTTGACTGACTTTGCAGGCCTGGGGCTTGTGGTCTGGGCATCTATTTGGAGGATAGCAATGTACATTGTGGCAGTGGTGGGAGATTTCCTTCTGCCTTGTTTTTGAAATCCAACATTTTGTTTCATTTTATTTTTTTGTTTTATTCCTGTTTCTGGTAACCTGAGCAACTATTTTGAAGATAACAATATACAGTATAATAACCATTGCTAAATTCACATCATCTTGTTTTGAAAACCTATATGATTATTGTTATTTTTATTGTTGTTGCTGTCATTTTGCTTTTGTTTCTGTTGTTGTTGTTGTTGTTGTTGGGGGGGTTGTTTTTTGTTTTTTGGTACTGGGGATTGAACTCATGACCTTGCACTTGCCAGGCAGGCGCTTATGCCACTGAGCTAAATCTCTGGCTCTGTTGTTGTTTTTTAGATTTGTTTGCATCTTGATTTTTCTGGGTTTTTTTCTTTCTCTTTAAAATTAAAAAATGTACTATAGATATTGTGAATTGGGAAGAAACTGTTCAAAAGAAAAGACAATCTGTGATGGAGAAAGAAAGAATGGGTAAAAGGAAAAATATATGTATATACAAGATAGTTAAGGTAGTTAACTTACAAGAACTATACAAGAAGCTTCCATTTATTCTTTGAAAAGAATGTTTTGTGCTAATATTGTTTAGACAAGATATCATGCTTGGGCCGGGGATTTAGCTCAGCAGCATAAGGACCTACCTGGCAAGCATGAGATCATGAGTGCGATCCCCAGTACTAAAAGAAAACAAAAAAAAAAAATACATCATGCTGAAGTGGGTTCATAAGCAATATAGGAATCCAAGCAGCCAAATTGATAAATTTGGAATTTAATTAGATGAGCTCAGCGACCACTCGCATGGACTATTTCAGAATCTCACCAAGTGGCCCTGAACTGGAAAATTACAAAGCTTTTAAACAGAGAACCACAAAAAGACATCCTGTTGGAAACAATTTAGCTAGAATCTTAATTTTTGGTTGACACCTATATCCTGCTTCTTTTGTTCAGCAGGTTAACTCTTCTCTTGTGGGTACAGCTCATTCTGCTTTTCTCAGGGGACTTACACCCTGAGTAATTTTCCATTTTCCTGGGTCAATTATGGGGCACTAGTTAAATGCAGGGCTCAAGATGGTGTCAGTTATGCCAAGCTACAACACCACCAATGTCTTATACCCTGAATAACTACTCCAAGACGCCAGTACACAATGTAGTGTCCTATCACCCTGTTTTGAAACTCATTTTCATTATCCATTTTTCTCTGTGAAACAAAATTTAGGTCTGGGGATTTAGTTCAGTGGTATAAGCACCTGCCTGACAAGTGTGAGGTCCTGAGTTTGATTCCTGGTACAAAAAGGAAAAGAAAAGAAAAAAACTCAATAAAATAAAATTTTAAAAAAGAAGAAGTTGCTGTCAGGCCAGGGATGCAGCTCAGCAGCACAGCACCTGCTTGGCAAGTGCAAGGTCTGAGTTTGATTCCTGGTACAAAAAAAAGTTGCTGTCCAGTTGCTCCAACCCCTGGATCTTAGACACTGGTCTATGGTATTTTTATGACCCTTCAGCAATCTCAGTCTTGGTATTCCAGGAATAACAACTGGTTAGAACAATTATGTCACTTTGGTTAAAGTGTCAGCAACAATAACAGAATCAAACACAGCCTAGAAAATGACAAACTGAAATAACTGTTAATTTACCACCTTTAACCATATGAAGTAGCTTTTTTATTATATAACAAAATCTAAAACAAACCAGTGGGCCAGGGATTTAGCTCAGCAGCATAAGTGCCTGCCTTGCAAGCATGCGGTCATGAGTTCGAGCCTTATATACCAAATATAAATAAATAAAACAAACTAGAAAACTGTATATAGTAAATATGCCCTCAGTATTGTGATCTTACCCTCAAGAGAGAAAATTTAAAAGGATTTAGAGGGCAAAATAGAGGAACAGAAGAAGAGGAAAAGATCAGAAGCAAGGAGGGACAAAGGTGGATCACCCAACTTTTGGGAAACTGGTGAACAAAACAGCAGGGAAAGAGAAAAAGGAAGAAATAAAAACAAGAACAGAACACACCAGGTTTGGTTGTGCACACCTGTAATCCCAGCACTTGGAGTACTGCAAGGAGTTTGGAGTATTTCAATGAGGCAGGAGTATTACAGTGAGTTTGAGGCCAGCCTAGGGTACATACTTAGTTCCAGACCAGCCTGAACTACATGAGACCCTGTCTCAAAAAAAAACAAAAAGAACAGAACAACAACAAAGAAAAACTAGAAACTATGGTCACACTCATATAGAAACAAAAACAAACAATCAAGAGAAAACAAAAAAAGAAAGAAAGAAAGCTAAGAAAAAAAAGAAGAAGAAGGAAAATAATGTTCACTTCAAGATGTGTCTCTGCTATCCCTGGTAGACAACATGGGCAGACAGAATACAGATCTAAATTGATGAATCCCAGTAAGCCAGCCGTAGCTTTACGACAGGGTAGTGGATAATCACAGTGAGCCTGCACCTTTAGTTCCACTGAAGTTCAGGCTGCCTTCTGCCCATAAGACTGGAACCAGACCTGTTTAACCTGTTTAAATAATCTATGTGCCTCTTGCCGCAGTGAAGTTGGCTCCTTGCTGGTTCAACTCAGCTTCCTACCTGCCAATTTGAACCTGACCTTGACCCTGGGAGCCACTAGATGGAGCCAGCAGTTCCTCTGAGTTCCAAACTCTCAGTTGGCCGGCCATTCTCCAAGAGGACTGACAGCCAGCTGCCCTCTGCCTGGTATGTCAGAACCCAAATAACTCACCAGTCTCTGCAGTCTGCTGCATCCACTGCTCTGTTCCACTGGCAGTCACCATGCATCTGCAGGTTTGAGCTGCAGTGAGTCAGGACTCAGGGAGAAAGTGCCACCTGCCACATTCTCCTTCTTCATTCAAGTTTGTCTCTTCACTCTCCCCATGGGCTTCAATTCTCACTTCAGAGCCTTCCTGCATCCCATGGACCCACCTCCCTCCTTCTCCTCCTCATGCTGCTGTATTCCAGTATCTGGACACCAAATCTTGGAGCAGCTTTTCCCTGTTACTCACCACTTCACCATCTTCCCAGAAGTCCTCCCACCTCCACTTTAAAACATAGGTTTTCATTATGATTTTATGACTAGGTATTGAAAAGACCAATCGATCAGAAGACAACTGCCATGGAAAAATTAAATTGTTAACTCATGTTTCCCATACACCAGCGGGCTAGAGGGAGGGTCCAGTAGGTGGGGCTCATGGAGTGAGAGGGAGGCCCAGGGCCAGCCAGGAGGCTGAAATAGCAAAGAGAAAACATAGGTAGTGTCTTTACTGGAGTTTCTATAAGAAGAAACAGACAAGGCAGGGTACACAGGTTTAGGGTTGCTAGGTAGAAGAATGATTCCCACAGACTTGGTGGCAAGGGCTGTCCTTCCTGGTCTAGAAACAGGCATTGGGTAGTTCCAGCAGGGGAACTGTGACCCAGTATGGGAGCTGTAGAGGAGGTTTTTGGAATGTGAGCTCCCCAGTGTTCCGTTTGCATGGGAAAGGCTTGCTTGCTCACAGGGAGCTTGTTTGCTATCTTTTAGGAATCAGCTCTCCCTAGAGGGAGGTGAGGGGGGTGTCTGCCCAGGGTCTGCAAGACCCCCAATGCCAAAGTACCTGAAACTAAAGGAAGTCAGAGGCGGTGGTGCATGGCTATAATCTCAGCTACTTGGGAGGCTGAGGTGGGACAATTACAATTTTGAGAGCAGCTGGGATGCTGTCAAAAGAAAGAAGGAGAAAGACAGCTGAAGTAAGAATAAATTATATTTGAGAGCCTAACGCCTTCTGTATATTTTCTAAATTCAGTTTTTATTATCTTGGCAAACACCCATTTTATTATCTTGGCAAACATCCAGAAGGCTTTTGTGGGGGGAGGGGCATGCCAAAGAGCGTCTCCCCAGAAACACAGGACAGAGATTATCCTTTTATGTGTGTCCCATGATTCAAAGCTTTGCAAGCACTAGGGTAGTGGGATATTTAAAAGGGGAGGATATGAACTAAATCAAATGATCGCATGAGTAAACTGATAAAGGAAACCAGAGTACTTGCTTTGTTTTGATTCTTAGTAATTACAAATCAGCAGCCTTCACAAGACTTGACTTTCAAGCAACAAAGAGGAATAATGCTTATCTTAGAGGATTAATAAGGAATGGTATAAGTGAAAGTTCAACTCTAAAGCATTACCTAAATCTAATTATTGCTGCCTTTGGCACAAACAGCTATACTACCATTTCCCTAACTGATCACTCGTCAGCCTCACCCCTCTGCTCTATATCCTGCTCTCATCAGCAAATGCTTGTTCAAGCACCTTTTTCTCTTAAGTCACTCTCTAGATTAAAAATCTTATGAACTAGGTATGGTGGTACATGCCTGTAATCCTAGTGCCCAGGAGGCTGAGACAAAAAGACTGAGGGTTTGAGGCCAGCTTAAGCTCTATAACAAGTCAAAATCCAGCCTAGATTACAAACTAAGATTCTGTCTCAGCAAACAAACCTCAGGTAGCTTCTTTTTGCCTAACCAGCCACACAGCCTTCAGTAACCTTGTTGAGACTTCCTGGAGAGTGCAAGCCCAGCCTGCCAGGCACAACAGCCACCAAGGAATGTAGGGTCCCACGGCCAAGCTATGTGAGGCACAAGTTTACCCAAAGAAGTCAGAAGCAACAGACTAAAGGAACAAGTTCCATAGATAAAGCAGGGAGCCAGAAGCCAGGGCTGCAGAAGCATTATCAAGGTCAGGTGTAGGGGCGAGGTAAATGACATAAACCATGTGTTTTAATGCGGGTGGACTGATTGAGTTATGCCGCCTTAACAAAATTCCAATGGCTTAACATAACGGGTTTATTGCTTGCTAATGCAACACTGTATTAGTAAGCAATAAACCCTGGTCTGCTGCAGGTCTGGGTGATTCTTCTGGGTAATTGTTTCTCACTGACCAGCTCAGTTATTTCACCATGAATGCACACCTGTGAGAGACAGAGGGAGAGTCTCACTATGTAGCCCAGCTACTCTTGAACCTGCAGTCCTCCTGCCTCAGCTTCCCAGGTGCTGGGATTACAGGTGTGCGCACAGGGAGGTTTTCAGACTGTGGACAGAGAGCGACAGATCTGGAGAATTGTTCAGGTTTTTCTGTGCTTCAGTCTAGATGTGAAGTATATGAGTTTTGCTTACAGCCCATTTTCAAAACTTCAACTGTCCCTGCTAATTGCAAGAGGACGGGTGGATGTGGTAGAGATATCACCCACAATCTCTCCCATCCTGATACACACACGCACTCTTCCCATCAAGAACTTCCAGACATGGTAGCACAAGCCTGTAATCCCAGCACTCAAGAAACTGAGGCAAGAGGATTACAGTGAGTTCAAACCCATCCTGGAGGGCCAAGGATATAACTCAGAGGTACAAATACCTGCCTGGCAAGCACAAAAGTCTTGAGTTCAAATCCTGATATCAAAAAAAATAATTAATTAATTAATTAAACACAGCCTGGAATACAGTGAGACCCTGTCTCCAGAGAGAGAGAGAGAGAGAGAGAATGTATGATGTATTTCTCCTTTCTAAACCCAAAAAGGTAACTAAGGAGCAATACAGAGGATAGATGTTGGAATGTAGGAAGAACATGGTCAAATGGGAAAGGGAACAAGGGAGGGGGCAGAGGAAAGGGGAGGAAGGGAAAGGGATTTTAAAAAACAGAATAGAGCCCGGGATTTGGCTCAGTGGCATAAGCACCTGCCTGGCAAGCACAAGGTTGTGAGTTCAATCCCTGGTACCAAAAAAAAGAGAGAATAGAAGCTGGATGTGGTGGTTCACAACTGTAATCTCAGCACTCAGGAGGCTGAGGCAGGAGGATCTTGGTGAGTTCCAGACCATCCCGGGCTCAAGGCCAGCCTGAACTGCATAATGAGACTCTGTCTCAAAAAGATAAAAAGGGAGAGAGAGACAGAGAGAGAGAGGGAGAGAGAGAGAAAGAGAGAGAGGGAGAGAGAGAGAGAGAGAAAGAGAGAGAGGGAGAGAGAGAGAGAGAGAGAGAGAAACTGGAAACTGGAAGGGAAAAAATGGGACAAGGATTGAGGGGAGGGGAGGGAAGAGGAGGGGAATAGGAAAAAAGATTTAAGAGATACTATCTGCAGGTATAAATTCCATATAATGAATGCAATCATTATTTATGACGAATATGCACTAATATAATTTTTTTTTTAAAAAGTAATGAAGGGCTGGGGATTTAGCTCAGTGGCAGAAGCACCTGCCTAGCAAGTGTAAGGTCTTGAGTTTGATCCCCAGTACCAAAAAAAAAAAAAAATAAAAGTAATGAATCTATTTCTCCTCTCTATAACCTAGGCTGGTGGTATTTGACTTCCTTTGACCAACAGAATGTGAAAAAATGTAGCTATAACTTAGCTCTTAAGAAGTAGTACCGGTCTGCCACTCCAAAAATGGGCATCTGAGATGAACACACAGTTCTTGGATGAAGATATACAAATGGCAAATAAATACATGAAGAAATGTTCACTATCACTGGTCATTCAAAAAATGCAAATTAAAAAAGCACTGAGATTTCATCTCACATCAGAAAGAATGGCTGTCATCAAGAAATCAACTGATAACAAATTTTGGCAGGGCTGTGGGAAAAAAGGAAACTTTCTTCACTGTTGGTGGGAGTGTAGACTGGTACTGTCACTGTGGAAATCAGTGTGGAGATTCCTCAAAAAACTAGGATTGGAAGTGCCATTCAATCCAGCTATTCCCTTCTTGGGTATTTTTCCAGAAAAAATTAAAAAGGTCATGTCACAGTGATATATGTTCACCCATGTTTACAGAAGCACAATTTATAATAGCTAAATCTTGGAAACAAAATGCCCATCAACTGCAGAATGGATGAAAAAGATGGGGTATTTTTATACAATGGAATATTACTCAGTTATAAAAAAGCACGGTCTTCAGGCTTTTATAGGTAAATGGAGACAACTTGATACCATACTCATAAGTGAAATAAATCAGACTCACATTTGTAAATATCGTATTGTCTCTCTAGTGTAAAAAATAAATAAATAATAATAATAAACTGAAAGAGTAGTAAGATCCAAAATGTACAGTAAATATTTTAATAATAAAAGGAAAGAAAGTACTTGAAAGGAAAGAACAATTTTTTTTTTTTTTTTTTTTTTTTTTTTTT
>PVJX010045100.1:0-12877 GCA_004027295.1 Dolichotis patagonum | reverse complement strand
AAAAAAAAAAAAAAAAAGTAAAATCGAGGCTATGAGGTTTTTGAGCATTTGTATATGTGCTGGCAAAGTGAGCACAGGTTTTTGAGCATTTGAAGAGGAGTAGTGTTTTCTACTGCACTTGCCTGCAGAGTGGTAGGGAACTGTTTTCCCCAAGTCTTTGAGGACCACTTTATTCCTGAAGACCTACTTCTCAGTCCTCATTTTGATATCACAGGAGTTTTGTATACTTTTGACTGCTCTTTGCTTCTTGAAACACTTTCTTGACTTCTGCCTCTTATAGATCTCTGGTATAGAATTTTAGTTTTGATGTTCTTTAGGATTTTGTCTTAGAATTTCCTGTTTTTATCTTACTGCAAGAGTGCTCTTACCTATGCTGTGGCTTCAATTCAGTACTGTAAGGGTAGGCTAGATCTTTATCCCAAGATGCCAGTTATATTCACTTATCCAGCTGATAGACATCTTGAATTCAGAATATGCTGAACTGAATTAATACTTTTCCTCTTCAACTTGCTTCTTCTCCTATGCTTCCTTCCACTCATTGGGAATGGATGCTGTCTATCTGTATTAGAAAATCAAGTGTCTCATCTTTGGCTTCTCTATGTAGTGCTCTCTCTCTCTCCTAATCCAATTGCTTATTCAGTTACTGAGTCTTTTTGGAAAGATAACTTTCAGATATATTCACTTTCTATAAGCTCTCTGCCATTGTAGCAGTTCAGGCTAAATAATCACTTTCATAACTACTTTGAGGTCCTCCTTACCAGCTGTTCTATTTTTATTCTTTTATGCCTAAAAGTATAATATGTTTTAAATATTTTTTGTTGAAGAGGTAAAGTTCATAAAGCACAAAATTAGCCATTGGAAAAATACACACTTTTCTGGCATTTAGTACATTCACAGTGTTGTGTCATCATCATGTTTATCTTGTTTCAGAACATTTTCATCACCTTCAAAAAACCTTACATCCATGAAACAGACACCCTCAGACTTTCCCTGTCTTATCCTTTCTCTTAGCACCTGACAACTACTAATCTGTATTTTGTCTCTATGGATTTACTTATTCTAGGATATTTCATATAAATGGATTCATAAAATTTGTGACCTGTGCCTGATTATTTTTAATTTGCTTATTTAAAAAATTCATTTTATTAGTACATATTTGTAGTATTTGAAGTTTGTATTCATGTTAGGGAATAGATGAAGGTACATAATATATCTTGATTCTTTTTATTCCCCTTCTCCTCCTCAGCCACCTCTCCCTAGATATTCTTTTCTCATTTTCATTACTGTTATTATTATTAAGTTCATGTCTGTGACATATTATGATTACACTGAGGGTATTTGGTACATGGCACATTTTAAATCTTTTGAAATCTTGCTTCCCTCAGGCCCCTCTCCTTACCCTCTGTCTCTTGGATCCTTCCACATATGTAAAAGTTCTTTCTCCTTGTTTCCTTTCATCAGTCTTTTATTTTTCTCTTTATTTGTACTTTGCATTACCCGAGTGAAACTGTACAGGATTCAAATTTGTGTGTCTGATTTATTTCGCTTAAAATTATGTTTTCCAGAGGTATCCATTTGCATGTTTTTAAAGTTGACCACTGTCGTACTATGTAATAAGGTGCTTCTTTATCATGAAATAATTTCAGATCTTTATGTTAAAACTCTTTCTTTTTAAGTAATAAAATGTGCAGTAAATGATTTCACCTTCTTTGTGCTTTTCTTCTCATTCCTGTGGTTTCTTCTTACTATTATGAGAGAATTACAGTTCTGAGATTGGCAGAGCCCTTTCCTTTTTTGTGCCTTTTACACATATGGCAGTATAATATGTTTTAATGATCATGTAAAATGTAACTTACTGTTTTCCTTGAAAATTTTTGTTAAAACATATTAATGAATGTAGAATCTAGTTTATTTTCATTGCATTTTATTGTCTCATTTATTGATTATGTCTCGATGGATGAAAGTTCTCATCATAACAGCCCACATTGTGTGTCCATCCCAGGGTACAAGGTACAAGCATTCCTCTACTGTGTGAATTTAGGAACGGCATTGCTCGTCTGTACCGCAGGTGCTGCTCAGTCTCACTAAATACTGCCGAATTCCTCTCCAAAGTAGTTGTACCCACCAGCACTGTATGTGTCTCTTGTTCCCACACTTTCTGATTAACAGCTGGTATTTTCAGAATTTAAAGTTTTTACCAGTGTGTTGAATGTAGTGTGATTGAATTACTGTGCTAATTTGCATTACCTTGGTTACTGGTGAGGTGAGCATCTTTTCATTTTCTTTTGGCCAGTCATTTCTCTTCCTTTTAAATAATCAGTATTTTTCTATTATGTCATTTATGTTTTTGAGATGATTTTTAGGAGTCTTCTATGTGTGTAGTCTTTGGCATCTATGACATTGCAATTATATTTTCTCAATAATTTTGACTTGCCTTTGTTTACACTGTTTCTTATGAACCTTTGTAATTATTTAAATAATTTAATTTAAATTATTTTAATTTAGCTAAATCAAGTTTTTAAATTTTGTGTATCTTAAGATACACAAATATATTCCTCTATATGAAGAATATATTTTTATTTAGTCATTTTTGACATTCTTCTTCCCACGTTTGGGTATCTACAAACATGACCCTTTTTTTGGTACCAGGAGTTGAACTCAGGACCTTGTGCTTGCTAGGCAGGTACTGTGCCACTGAGCTGTATTCCCAGCCCAATCTGTTTTTAGACAGGATAGTAATATAATTCTTTCCAAGTCAACATCCACTCATACTAGCACCATTTATTAAAGTAACACCTTTTTACTTCCCAATATATTTTAGAAATTTCTTTTAGCCAGGTGTGGAAGTCCATGCCTGCAATCTCAGCTACTGAGGAGGATGAGGTGGGGGTATCAGTGGAATTCACAAGTTCAAGACCAATGTGGGCAACTCAGTGAGACCCCATTTTACTGAAAACTATAAACAACAATAAACAAAAGCAACCCCTGCCCTACAAATGCTTTGATCATGATCTTTTTTTTTAAGATGGAAATGATAGTTTTGCATGGAAATCTGGCTGTCACTCTTTTAAAAAACCTATTTCATGGGCCCCCTAACCCTTTTCAAACACGACACTGATTTTCAGAGGACACTTGAGGTCATCTTTGTAATCCTGTTTCTATCCATTTCTACTCATCCATTCACCAAACAGAACTTGCAGTTCTGTACTATTTCTTTGTCTTACCTGACAGTGACACTCACAGCTTTATATAAGATAGATGATCAGTCTTCCTGACTCTTTCTTTTCCTTAGTCTTTAAATAGCTAGTTTCAAATATGTCTGTTTTGAAGGGTCAGCTGAAAGAGTCTTCTCTTCTCCTACCATGTCTGCATTAGGTTTCTTGCTTAGAGACAGTCTTTCAGGTCTTTACACTGCATTTTCAGTCTATTCACGTGTTAGTGTTAGAGGATCCAGGAAACTTTGTGGGTGCAGCAGGAACCATCTGTACTTTGGACATCAGTTGTTTTTGGACTCTAACACTGTATCTGGCATATGGTAGTTCTTCTTTAAATACTTGATGAATGAACAGAAGCTTCAAATAACACTTACTCAGCCAGAGTAAGATTTGTTTCTAAAATATCTGATAGATGATCATCCATTTATAGTCTCCTCTTGAGAGTTTTCATTGGTAATGAACTCATTTTGCTTGTGATCAATGAAATTCCAGTATAAAAGCTTTTTTATAGAAAGCACATATGAACTAAGTTTGCATAACTGTTAAGAAAAATTTAATTGGAAAATTTACTCCATCTCTATTTAAATCTCTATTTTGACCCTTATTCCAGAATTTCAAAGTATTACTGAATCTTATTGTTTCAATATAGTAATTATCCCCTCCTGATTTCTATCATCTGCATTTAGATATAGTTGACAGTGTTGTCTTCATTCAAGAGGAGAAGAAGATTATGTTATTATGTTATGTGATTAGAATTACAGAGACAGGAAGTGGCAGCAGCAGGTTCTGAACATAGACTGGTTTATATTAATGATATTTGCAGTCTCTGGACCTTTCTCCCTTATTTACTTCCTTCCTTTTATTATTTAAAGAATGTTTTAAAGACAAACCTAAAAGATTTTTTATAAAATGGACAGTTACCGTGGATAGCTTTTGCATTGTAGACCCCTAGAAGTAGGCTTTGCTGAGACATTTCTCTTACGTGGTATAACCAATGGGCCTGATAGAGAATCAGTTTTAGATTTATCCAAAGATTCCTTAGTCTCATTATTAGCTTGATGTTCAGTAGTTTTCTTATATAAAATTATCATAATTGTACAAAATTTAAAACGTAACCTTTTCACTTCTTTGAGAAAAATGGACCATCGGAACTATACATTTTTTTATGCTGCATTGTGTTGGTGGGTTCTCTGGAGGTTTAATGCCATGTGATAACTTTTATAATGGTTCATGAGGTACATATATCATGCCTTTATGTTAATAACAATATTCTGAAGATTGTTTCATGTATGTTGTCATTTTTATCCTTTCAACATCTGAATATAGTAAGTAGAATACTTAGCTTTATCTCAGTTTTGCAAATGGAAAAAATTAGGATCAAAGACCAAAGGTTAATTTGTAGAGTTAATGCCTGACAGAGCTGGAACTGGAACCTGGATTTTCAGATTTAAATCCCAGCCCTGAATGCCTAACATGAAACTGATAGGCAGAACTCTATTTAAAAATAGAATTACATGAAAAAGAACTTCTCTGTGTTGCCAGTATTGTAGATGCTTAAGTAGTGAAACATGGGTTGTGACAGTAGGGGAATTATACTTTCAACCGTACATTAAACCCAACCTTAGCATTTTCCAATCTCCCTCTACTTCCATAGTTTCCTGTGGCATTAGAGTACTACCTTCATAAAATATGAAACATTCTTTTTATTACTATTTCAGGAAATTTCAGAAGACTTTATTATTTTTTCATTTGTAGGAATTTTGAATGATTCTTGAAAACTACTAGGGAAATTGGATCATTCATATATCAGGATGTATGTTAAGTAAAAGGGCTTAGGTGTAGTCTGGGCATTAAATTAATTGATAGATCCTTGTCTGAGAGTCAGTTGAGATTTAAATCAGTAAAAATTCTGCCTGATGGCTTAGTGAACAATTGGACAAAGTAGATGAAGTGGAGAGGAATATATTTCCTTTACCTCCCTATTGGTCATCCACATAGACAGAGACTTGGCATTGGCTCTGTCCTGCTATCACATTGTTACCGTTAGCAAGTCAAATGCTCATCATTAGGACAAGTGCAGGGCTATACATGCAAGTGCAGAAAATATTAGTTTTTAAGGCATGGAATCAAAAAGTGACTCAAATATTTACAGATTGAATTAAATCCCATTAAACAAAAGAATTTAACAGCATTTTCCTTAAAGTATAATCATCCTTTACTATTAGTGCAGTTGTTTTCTATGTAACACATGAGAGGGACAGTTTTCAAAGCTTTGTGGAATATCACAGGCCTAAAGTATTTGATATAAGTGAAAAACCCTGAGTCTTGATCCTGGACAGTATATTTCTATAGATCAAAGTATTAGAAATTTTAAGTACTTGCCAGGATCTGATAATTTGAATGCCGCTTGACTTGTAGGCCACTTTTGAAAAAATCCTGGTGTAATCTGATTGAATCAGGGTTTGGAAGAGCAGTTTGTTTGTTTGTTTGTTTGTTTTTTGCCTCAGAGAAGGATTGGGCAGTCTGTCATCCTCACAGGTGGAGATGTTACTTGTACATACTCATGGTTCCTGCATATTTGTGATTTTGTAATATCTATAGTATAACACTCGTCTGAATATGTTTACTTCATCGCAAAACTGAGTGGATGTTTTATAAATTTTCAGTTGGTTTGCCTTTAAAATTGAAGTAAGCCAGCGCTGGTGATGGCTTATGCCTGTAATTCCAGGATGTGGGAGGCTGATAGGAGGGTTACTGCAGGTTTGAGGTCAGCCTGGACTGCAAAGTGAGTTCAAGGCCAGCCTGCGTAGTGAATCCCTGTCTCAAAGTGACCAAATAAATAAATAATAGAAAATTGAAAATTTTTATAGTTTAATAAACAATTTCTATGGCAATAAGAATTGTTATTGCTCTATGACAGCTAAAGGGGGTGCTGTTTAAACATAAATTTTATCTGGATAGTTCTAGGTAGAAGGGGCATGCTTTAGATGACCTCATCGTTTTAGCATGAATTATTCTATATTACAGTATACCCATTTCCTTTCAGATTATTAGAGAAATGTCATTTGTTGAAGCAAATGATGTATTGAAAAAGGGACTGTGAAATTTAAAGTTAATTATTTGAAGAAAAATATTTTAAAGATGTATTTGAATAATTACCATTTCTTTTTAGCTTTTCACATAATATAATGAACAGTAGCTCTAGCTAGCATCTCTTAGATTAGGATTTCTTAGTTATAAGAATTATGATTCTGATATGGTAAATGGTAGGTTGATTTCGATGTTAGAATTGACAGATATGGCCCAAGGATTATTTGTTGAATAAAATTTTATAGTTTATTTTGCCTAAAAATGAAGATGTATAATTCAGAGTATATGATGTCATTTCCCCTCTTGAATTCCAGAGTTAGTGCATATGTGAATATTTTGTTTACAACTTAGTGTTATTTTATGTTGCATTTTCATACAAGCTTTTATCACTTCTCTATTAGCTACAGTGGAATAAATCAACTAGCGTTAGCTTACGTGAAAAATGCCTCCTTTGTCATTGTTGTAAAATGGTGAACTATTAGTGACTATTCCTTTTTGTTTTATCTCTTTAGTTGCTATGTCTTTAGTTGTTGGACAGAACAATGTGTATCAGTCTTGGTGTTAATTCCTTTTTTTTTGGGGGGGGTACTGGGGATTGAACTCACAACCTCATGCTTGTCAGGCAGGCCCTTGTGCTACTGAGCTAACCCCCTGGCTTGGTGTTAATTTCTAAACACAGGTTTTTGTAGATTAAAGATGGCGATAGATTATTTGGTGCAGCTTCTATGGAGAAATGAAACCTGTATCTTCTCTGAAATCTTGAAGTGCTTTGATTATTTCACCTTTATAATTCACTAGACTTGGGCACTGGCATGGAAAGTGTGAAAGTTTCTAGGGTAAGACTTTGAGAGACAGGAAGCTTTCATTTATGTTTTTTTGTTGTTGTTGTTTTAATAATCTCTTTGGGAAACCCTAAGTGGTTTATCTGAAGTCTGTAGGGTTATACTGAGACCATTCATACTGGAGAAGCCGTGTGTAGGTTCTCTAATTGATGGTGTCAGCTAAGTTCAGCTTTTGAGCCAAGGAACTCTAAAGATGTTAGGCATGCCTGAAACAAACTGAGGATTCTCTAGACCAGCCCTTTACCTACTGAATACCAAGTGCCCTTTCTTAGCACTGTGCAAAACAGAAGAATGATCAAGTAAGCCCTACCCTTCTATTCCACAAACTCTTGAGTATAATCCGAGGATGTTTGTTTTAGTTGTGCTTTGGGACAGTTATTATTAGCAATAGAAGGATCATAACATAGGCTGACTTCTTGATGTAAAATAGATGATGGTAACTGGAAGTAATCTTAGAAAACAACTCTGTTTTGTAGTGGAAAACCATATTCCAGGGAGATGAAATGTCATGTTTACGATCATCTAAACAGTTATAGTACAATTAGGACTGTAGTCTGACTCTGTTGTCCAAAAGATCTTGAAGTTTGTATTTTAAAATAATAAGTAAAGACAGAGATATATAGGTTGAAGATACCTGAAGATCTGTTACCATGTCAGAAAGAATTTTTGTGGTCTCCAAAAGCCCACCAAACATAGTTTGCTTTAGGAACACACATCCCAATGATTTTGTATTATTTCACTACTGTTATAAAAGGTTACATTTCAGTGTAATTGTATGTTTTATTTAATATTCAACTGTAGTAAATGCTTCTAAAATGATACATGCAAATAATGTACATTTACTATATATAATCTCAACATATATGCAATTTATATTTTTAAAGTTCCTTCATAAATTTGAAAGCTTTACACATTCCCCATTACAAGCAATGATATTAAAAATTCTGTATAATATATAATATACCCAAAGTATAATTTCAGAAATAATCACCATATTTATCAGTTTTTATGGGGAAGTGCTTCCTGAATTCCAGCTTGGTATTTGTGAATCCATCATTTTAGTACTTTCCTTTGTTGGCTTTGGCAGTGGAAATTTTGTATCTGTCAAACACTGAGAAAGGGTTCCAGAGGGGCCTCTCTACAGAGGCAGAGTGTGTTCGGCTTGGTGATGAAGGAAACACAAAGAGCAACAGGGTGGTTTAGGAATTCTTGGCTAATTAACTAAGGTCTGTTCCTGGTGCATCTCCATCATTTTTCTAAGTATCGTAGGGGCTGGATACTTTGCGTGCTTCTCTTCCCATCCTTCCCTTCCTCTGTCCATTAGTTCTTAAACTAAAGAAGAGGTTGAAGTCTTCGTTTTTCTGTGTGATCTCTTCTCTTTTTAACCCTGTTTTCCCTTTTTCTCTGCATTTTACTCTCTCACTCCCTCTTTCCCCTTCTCCCCAATTTTCTCTCTCCCTGTTTTCTTTCCTTCTTTCATTTACACCCATTGTCTTATTTCTCTTAAAATACAATCAGTTTATTTATGCCTTGATAATTAGCTACAAAGGTTAATTAAATTCCTCGGTTTATTTTTTGATTTAGGGAAGGTGAGTGGCATTGCTCTGTGGCCTACCGGTTATATAACTAAGACAACCCTAAGTATTTCTACTAGATTGTATACCTTTGAAAGGTGAGACTGCATTTAAATTTTCTCTATGAACCCTAATGATTAGCAATATTGATCATATACACGAGAAATGATTAAAGATCCCCATTATGGCTTCTCACACACATATGTATGTCTATATGTCTGTGTCATGGAAAGGGGTGAAATTCACTGGACATTTTTTTTTTTTTTTTGGTACTGGGAATCAAACTCAACCTCACGCTTGCCAGGCAGGTGCTTATGCCACTGAGCTAAATCTCCAGCCCCCAGACATACTTTAATATCCTGTAAATATTTACATATTGTCCATGTCTCTTGTCTATGCATTATATATTGCAAGCATCTGTGAGATTTTAATGTAAAACCTTGCCTTTGGCTTGCTCTTTTTCCTTTCTTTCACTGATGTTCTATTTATATTGCTTGTTTCTTCTGTTACAGTGCAAACAGTGGGCTCTGCGGTGCCAAGGTTGGTATGGACAGTTAATTAATGACAAGGGGAATATCTGACATTAAATATTTCCATTCTTTAACAAGGTTAAATAAATGAAAGTTTTCTAGGTTATTTCAATGATTAAAGACTAAATTTAAGGAGTATCTTTTGCTTCTTCATGTTTTGATGACAAATGAACTATGGTTCTTTACTCAAACACAATAATTTACACTGCATCAGTTTCAGTTTTCACCAAAGATAAAACAAAAAATTGTGAAGAAGTTCAAGGTAATGTTTGAGTTTCACGTTTCCTTGAACCTGATTTGAAGTGTAAAAATAAGATGCCAAGAAGTACAAGTTGGGGAACAAATTATTCCACCAAATGTTATCTTTGTGTAGTTATCAGTTTTTTGCTCTTGCTATTCTAAACTATTAGCTATTTTTATCTTCTTAGACCAAATGTACTTTAAATAATTCCTCAAGTCATCAAGAAGAAAAGCACAGCTATGTGAGAGTCATGGAGAGTAATTTAAAGAGAAACAGACTAATATGCAAGAAAACTTTCTGTTAAGAATTTTTGAACCCAGCGCCTTTTTAAAAGAAAACTGGCATTTCAGTAAGTTGACAAGTATTAATTAGCTTCTTTTTATATTAGTGTTCAGGATTGTTCGGATTTCATTGGAGCATAAATTCTTTCTACAAACTTAGTACTGTATTTAAAAAGATGAAATGACCCATTATTGAAGTTTTACTTATTTCTGTTATGTATGTAATTAAACTAACTGTTGTTTTGTCCTTTAGTACTGTTATTCACTTATATTTGAGAAAAACTAATGTGTACTTGTGCATATAGTGGAATATACCTACAGTATATGCAAGTTTGTAGTGTGTTTTTAATTACAAATACAGAATACAGAGTATATTCCAATTATACTCATGATCTGAGGTCTGCACTGTTACAGTAATCTATCAGGTGGTCTGACAGATATCTTTTTTTTTTTTTTTCTTATTTTTTGGTTCCAAGGATTGAACTCACGACCTTGCGCTTGCCAGGCAAATGACTATGCCACTGAGCTAAATCCCCAGCCACTTTTTCTTTTTTCCAAATTACTGCTGGAGTACTCGTTCTACACACCTAAATCTTTTATTTATTTATGTATTTGCCTGTTTATTATACTACTGGGAATTGAACCCAGGGGGACTCTGTTGCTGAGCTATACCCTCTGTTTGTTATTTAAGACACCATCTTGGTGAGTTGCCCAAGCTGGCCTTAAATTTGTGATCTTTCTGTCTCAGCCTCCCGAGTAACTGGCATTAATTTTAGCATGAAATTGATCAATTTTAAGTGTGTGTGTGTGTGTGTGTGTGTGATTGTGTAGTACTAAGATTGGACTGAAGGCCTTTAACTGAGCTGTGTCCCTAGGACTTTTTAATTTTCGTTTGAGACAGGGTATTGCTAAGTCACTGATTTGCCCAAGCTGGACTAGAATTTACAATCCTGCTGTTTGGGCTTTTCAGAGTGCTGCGATTACAAACCTGTATCACTGTACCCAGCTCTGTGTTCATTTTGAGTGGCTTCCTACTGCTACACAGTGGAGCCTAAGTTCTTCATTGCTTGTTTTTTTTTTAAGAGCAGAATATATTGAGAGAAAGAAAGCTGCTGTCTGAGAGAGACAGAAGGAGTCCCGAGTGGGTTGCCCAAGACTCCGTCTTTTCTAGGTACTTTTATAAAGTAAAACCATGAGCTGAGATGGGTCCAAGATGGGGAGAACCTGGTTGTGTTTTGTTTTGTTTTGTTTTGTTTTGTTTTGTTTTAGAGCAGAATATATTTATTGAGAGAAAAGAAGCTTCTGTCTGAGAGACAGAAAGGGTTGCTTATAAGGACCTCAGTGATCTGACTCCTGACAACTCCCTGGCTTGTTTTCTTACCTCACCCTGCATATTATTTTCCTCTTCAGGCTGAGCTTGCCATTCCAGATAATTGTCTCCTTTCCTAAAGAAAAATACATCACATACTCCTTGGACCCTATTATATCTATTGCATTTGTTTGCACTGTGTTCCTAACATCTGTGTCTGTAAGGTTTTTTTTTTTTTTTCCTATTCCTTTGAACCACTGGCCCACCAGACTGCTAAGAATAAGAACTATATATTGTGCATCCTTAGAACAAAGCCCGTGCTGTGTTACGGTTTAGAAAATTTATTGAAAAAAAAAAGAATGAATAGATTCATTCAACTGAAATTTGTTAAAATCCATTTCACTGCATAAACACTGATGTATTATAAAATCATTTATATATTTTCAAGTTATTTGACCACCTGGGTTTGTTCTGTTGTTTCATTGATTTATATAATATTTGCTTTGTTCCCTTTGTTGACAGATACTGAACTGGGCTCTGATGAATGAAGCAAACAAGGACCTTTTAGTGGGTCTAGTTTAAATCTGGCATTTGAAGAGCAAAATTATTTTCATGAAGAACCTTTAGCTGAGGTCTGGTGAAAAGTAATTATGCTGTTTAGTGTTAAGTTTGACCTTGAAGAGTGGTGGAGGGACCCATCTCTTCCATCTTCTCTAAACCTTGTTTTTATAAGTTTCCTGTTTTTTAACATTTAAAGGAAAATATTTTAGTGGACAATTTAAAATGTGAACAAAACATTTGTGCAAAAAAGGTAGCTGTAGAATTACTTATGCGGACCTTTAAGAAGAAATTGATTGCTTATCAATTAATTAGTTAACTATGGCTACTTTACCATCCTGAAGATAGTGAAATCATTCCTGAGTCTGAAGTGCTCTGTGCACTGCAGTAGGTAATGAGAATTATTCAAAATTACTTGAGTAAGTAATTTTGTGTCACCCTTCTGCTTTACAAGAAGGAATACATTTAGAAACATGCACTCTGGAGGAACCTGAGGCAAGCAAGTTAACTTTACTCATGGCTTGACAGTGACTTACTGGGTAGTTTGAAGAAAGTCAGAAGACGATACATGTTTCTTCATCAGTAATGTACTGATGATCCTCAGTCCGTTTAGCTTATGTGACACTATGAAGGTTGAATGTGAAAGTAGTCACATGGCCATGTGAGATTATTTTGTATTACGATAATCTGCACGAAGAAGTCCAAAATTAAGTCTTGATAAAATGGAAGAAAACCTCTTTTGCCTTCTCGCTGACAGGCAGTGTGACTCTCAGGGCAAAAACTGTCAAATGACTTAGTTCTTTTTCCCTTTAATGAGTGTTTTAATCAGTATACATCCATTGCTTTGTTGTGTGTCAGCATAAGACAGATTCTTTTTTATTAGACTACAAACAATATGTTTTACATGTTTTCTATGGCTTCCTATTAAAACAGCTTTGACAAGCCTCTCTTTTGTGCTTCCTCTTCTGACAATATGATTATATCCAAGCTCTTTAGTAATTCCATTAATGTAATTATGCAAAGTCATTCATTGTTACCTAATATATTTCTTTTATTGTGAATATTTTCTATTTTTCCTGGGGTTAATACTTGCCCTGATGTTTTACTTGCCTCATTTTCTATGATCTTATGATCAAATCTTTTCACCCCTTCCAAGAAGCTGGTCAGATATTCTTAGCTCAGCCTTCCAATGGCAGTTGTGCAGGTAGCCTGAAGTTCCTCTCTGCCCTCCAGGCAT
>PVJX010045099.1:0-12877 GCA_004027295.1 Dolichotis patagonum | reverse complement strand
ATTTTCAGTGCAAATCTATGTTCATAGATATGTGATTTTGGAAGAAAATATCACTTCCTATTATGTTTGTCATGAACTTTGTTTTGCTGTAATTGTTTTTTGTTATTTTTGTGAAGCAAAAAAGTTTTATTTCTATTTTGTCATTTTTTATGAACAGCAAAATTTTATTAACTTTATGCATTTTTAAGATAATCATGGGACCATTAAGTTTTGTTAGTGCAAAATTCATTCTTTAATTTTACACAATTTTAAACTCTTGACATGTATTAGTAGAGGTTATTTGGTCATATTGAAGGTTTTTATATCATTATTCACATAGATTATTAGCCTAAATTTTTCCTCTCATAATATGGATATATGGATATCTAAAAATTAGTTCAGAATTATTAATAAGAAGAAATGGATAAGTAGAAAAGAAATAAGGAAAAAGGAATACATATTTTTGTTACACATGAAACTTCTGTTTTTTCTCTAAAACAATATCAAAGTGGCTTGATATTGCTAAAATTCAAGATGCTGAGAAAATATTTTGTCTATTTATATTAGAATATCTTCACACAATAAATATTAATTTATTATAAGATGCACACTGTAACATCTGGCAAATTTTACTACCACTGGATAATTTTACAAGTGAATTGCACTGCAGTGTACATTCTCAGCCAAATGTTTAACGTGTCCTCATGGGATTCTTAGTTTTAGTAATAGCTTGATAAATTTCAGATATTTTAGAGCAACAGCTAAAGGACAATCACTCTTGACATGTTAAGCTACCCATCATATTAGATCTTATTATAACACTGGTAGTACACCCAAGATTTAAACATGCTCTTCTAAAGTTGTGAACAAAATAGTTCTGAAAATGCAGTCTCCCTTTTCATAGAAAACCTATACTCTTGTAGTAATGTAGATATTGAGGTGGAGCAGGAAAAATTGCATAAAGAAAAGATTGAGGGAAATACTTTTAACCTTTGAAGACGAGTACAAGTGTTCCTCTCTTTTCTCCCTACTCCAAGGTAAATAATTCTCACCTTTATCAAAACTAGAAGATTGCTCACCAAAATTAGGTCTTGAAATCATACTCAGAGAGACTAGTGTGTTTCTGAAATGACTTGGTCGGTATTTTGGAATGGAATGGGACTTTGGAATGTTTTGTTTTAAATAATCTCCCATATTCTTTCCCCAGTGTGCTGCAAAAATAATTAAATGCATCCTTTGCTGCTTTTTCATTACTAATTAATTCTGTAGAAATGTGAGTCACTAAAATTATAAGCCTAATTGAATACTATTTAAGTTTAGTTTTGCTTTTTGTATTGTACAAGAATATTTCTTGTGCTTTAATCACAGTTCAGCTAAGTTTACCTGATAAAGGAACTATTATGGAAATTTGGGATTAAAACACCAGATATTAGCAATAAACAAATTTAACTGGACTATCTTAAATACCATAAATACATTTCAGATATATAGAAGTATGACTTTCAGTATCTCATGTGTCTAAGGACAAGGAATACTACTCAAAGTTTTTGTATGAAGCAAACAGCTAATAACTGGAATTTAATTATGAAGAACTGCCATGTATTTAATGTCACAATAGTATTAGAAATAAAATTATCCAAGAAACAAGAAATAAGACAGACCAGTATGTCATAATAAATAAAAAGAAAAATTTACTTAAGAAGAAATTTGTTTTCTGATACATTATTAGCTGAATTACAAATCTATGCCAGTTCTTTTATGAAAGATTTTTCTTCCAGAAAGATGACACAGCAGAGAAAGAGCCTCTCTGAGATTTGGTGTCCAGACACTGAAATATAGCAATGTGAGGAAGGGAAGAAGGAGGGAAGTTGGTCCCTAGGACTCAGGAAGGATCTTAAGTAGAGAACTGTAGTCCACAGGGAGAAAAAAAAAACTTCAAGGAAGAGGAAGGAGGTGGCAGTAACACTTTCTTCTTGAGCCTGGACTCACTGCATCATGGGAGGCGTGGCTCAAACCTGCACATGTGCAGTGACTACTAGTGACCCCTGAGGACCCCACAGAGAAATAGGAGTGGGACAGAGGAGTGGATACAGCAGGCTGCATGGTCAGTAAGCCATTTTGATTCAGACTTCTCCAAAGAAAGGGCAGTGGTCCAGGAGACATCTTGAAGAGGGGTCATCAGACTTTGAGACTCAGAGCAATTGCTGGCTGCACCTAGGAGCTCCCAACTGGTTTCCAGCCTGAAGGAGGTATACATATTGATTGAGGCTGAATGGGTCTGATTCAAGCCACCCGTACATCAGAGGAAGTAAAAATGCAGACTTGCTGGGATTATCTACTACCCACCATACACTACTGCTGGCTTGCTGAGATTAATCAACACAGACCTGGACTCTGCTGCCCATGTTGTCTACCAGTGACAGTGGAGACACTCTGAAGTGAATTCTTTTCTCTTCATTTTGTTTTATTTCCTTCCCTTTCTTCTTGTTTTTGTTTTGTTTTGTTCATTATTCATTGTTTGTTCTTGTTTTTGTGTAACTATGGACATAATCTCTAGCTTTTTGTTATTATGTTCTGTTCTGTTCTTGTTTTTATTTCTTCCTCGTCTTTTTGCTTCTTGTCTTCTGCACCAGTTTCCCATTTCTCTATTTATCCACAAAACCCCTTTTATTTCTCCCCTCATGGTAAAATTGCTACATTGAGGGCTTATTTACAGTATAAAATTTTCTAATTCATTTTTTATTTTGTTGTATAATGACAATCTAGTTCATACTATTAAAAGTGGCAAATTAATAGTTGCATTTTCTAGGCTGTGTTTGATGCTATTGTTATTGCTGGTGGGATCAATTTAGGCAAAGTGACATAATTGGTCTAACTAGTTGATCTTCCTGATGTATCAAAATTGAATGTGTATAGAGGTCACAGAAAAAAGTACTGCAGGCCATTGCCAAAGAACCACAGGCTAAGCCAAGTAGGAAGTAACTTTTCATTTACATAATTAAAGACATAGGATCCTACAACTGACTTGAAACTCAAAAACCAGCTACCCCTGGAAGACACCTCTGAGAAGTAGTCATTCTTAAACGTTCTGAATACTAGCTATTGCCTATGGTGAATAAAACTATTCACCATAGGCAATTAAGAAGCATCAACCCAGTAAATAAACTTAAATAAAGAGAGGGAGAGAGAAAGACACACAGACAGAGAGATAGACAGAGAGAGACAGAGTGAAAAGATATAGAAAATGAGAAGACAAGATGGAAACCTAGACATCCATCTCACCAAAGGCAAACCTAGGGGCAATGAGGTGTAACAATCCAAGACACCCTCCTGAACTCTTTGAGGTGGTATCTATGGAAGGCAAATGAATAAGACTCTAGAAAAAATCAGATCAGAAATAATTTTTCAGATAATTGCAGAGATGGTGATCATACTGAAAAACATATAATAGATTTAAAATTCCATTGAAAATATATGGAGCAGAATAAATCAATGTGAGGACAGAATTCATATAGAAGACAGACTTGTGATTAGAGATCATGAAAAGAAAGATTTCTTAAAAATAACAAGGGATCATGAGAAAACAATTCAGCAGCTGCTACATGATGCGAAAATAATGTAAGATTGATTAGAATCAATAAAAATGCAGGAGATAGTAAAAATGACATAAAATACCTGTTCACACAAATCAAGGCAGAAAACTAGCCTTGTGGGGAAAAAGAATTTGACATGCAGATAAACGAGGCATACAGAACTCTAATTAGCAATGATCAAAAAAATCTACAGCAAGGCATACAATAGTCTTTCAGAAATTCAACACAAGAAGAGAATATTAAAAGCTGTTAGAGAAAAGAAGCAAATCACCTATAAAGGAAAACCCATCAGAATCACAGACAACTCACAAACCCATAAATCAAGGAGAGCTTGAATTATTTCAGGCCCTAAAAGAAGGTAATTTTTAAGCCAGATTGATGACCCTGTAAAATGATCTTTCAAAATTGGCAGAGAAATAAGATACTTACAATGTCAAAGAACACCTGAAAACAATGCATGAACACCAAAGCAGCAATCCAAAAAAGTAAAAAAATACAAACACACTGGAATAATCAAAAATAAGATCCAGCTGTACACTGCATAAAAGAAACACATTTAATTCAGAAAGAAATTCATAAACTCAATGTCAAAGAATTGTAAACAATACTCCATGTGACAGGAACCCCAAAAGAAGCAAGTATAGCTATTTTATTTGCAGACAAAGATGATTTCAAGCCAAGACTGATTAAGAGAGATAAGGTTGCTATATTTTGTAAAGGAAACAATCCAAGAGGAAAGAGTAACAATCATAAATATACATGAAACAAATACTAATGCCCCCAACTATTTAAAAATGTTAACATATGTAAAAAATTAATTAATCACTACTGCAATTGTAAGGGGGGACCTCAGTATGTCATTTTCACAGATAGACTAACTAGAAAAAAAAATCTACACAAAAATACCAGAACAGAAACAAATCTGTGAATAAATTGACTTTGTGTGTATCTACAGTGTTCCACCCCACAACATCAGACTACAAATTCTCTAAGCTGCACATGGGACATTCTCCAAATATACTAGCTCATAAAACATGCCTAAGTAAATGAAAAGGAACTATAATTAGTCAATGTATATTATAAAATCATAGTGTAATGAAATTGGAAATCAATGGGAAAAGAAAACAGAAGAAATACATAAACACATGGAAATTAAATAGTATCCTCCTGAACAACCAATGAGTCATAGATAAAATTTAAGAAGAAATTATGCAATTTCTACAATTAAATGATAATGCCAATACATCATACTGAAATTTATGGGACATAATGAAAGCAATCCCACAAGGGAAATATATACTGGTGAATACCCATTCAGGAAGATAGAGCAAGCTCAAATAAATGACTTAATGTGGAACTTTAAGCTTCTAGAAAAAACAAGACCAAGGAAAACTTAAATCTGATATGTAGAAGGAAATTAAGAAGGTCAGATCAGAAATTAATGCAATTGAGACTAAGAAAACAATGCAAAGAATCAATAAATTGAAGAGCTCGTTCTTTGAAAGATTAAAGAAAATCAATGATCACTTAGTCAACCTTATCAAAAAAGAAATGACTCCAATGCATGCAATTAGCAATGAAAAGAATGAAATCACAGCAGATCTTGCATAAATCAAGATTGACTATAACTATTTCAAAAGCCTGTATTCTCATAAGATGGAAACTGTGGAAGAAATGGACAGATCCCTAGATACATACAAATTACCAAAGCTGAATAAAGAAGATATAAAAATTAGACATAAATTAATATCAGTAAATTAAATTGAAGATGTAATTAAAAACCTATCCACAAAGAAAAACCCTGACAGATTCACTGGTGAACTATACAAAAAATTCAGAAATGATCTAATTCTGCTGTTTCTCAAACTGTTAAATGAAATTGAAAGGAAAGAAATACTCCCAAATTCATTCCTGGAAACAAACATTACCTTGATATCAAAACAAGAAAAAAATACAACCAAGCAAAAACTACAGACCAGTTTCCCCAATGAATACAGATGCAAAAATCTTCAATAAGATACTGTCAACAAGAAGAAGCAAATCATCAAGAAGATTACACACCATGACTGACCACGTAGGATTCATCCCAGGAATAAAGGATTGGCTAAACACTTGCAAATCAGTAAGTGTAATCCACAATATTAACAGAACCAAGGACAACAATCATATGATCATCTCAGATGGAGAAAAAGCATTTGACAAAGCCCAACATCCATTCTTGATTTAAAAAAAAAAACTACAGAATTTGCAATAGATAGTCTTTGTCTCAATCTGATAAATCCAGCTATAAAAACCAACAGCCAATATCACACTAAATGGTCAAAAACTGAGAACTTTCAGTGTAAAATCAAGAAAAGACAATGATGTCCACCATCACCACTCCTATTCAGTATACTTCTGGAAACATTAGCCAGAGAAATTTGACAAGAGAAATCAATAAAAGCAATAAGGATCGGAAAGGAAGAAGTTAAATTGCCCTTATTTGCAGAAAACATGATGCTTTACATAGAAAATCTCCAAAACTCCACGTAAAATCTCCTAGATTTAATAACCAGATTCATTAATGCAGCTGGGTGCAAACTCAACATTCAAAAATCAGTAGCATTCCTGTGCACAAATAAGAAAGGAAGAGAGGAATTAGGGAAACAAAATTTTTCACAATAGAATCCAGAACAACAAAATACCTAAGGATGAATCTAATGAAGGATATGAAAAATCTCTCACTGAAAACTACAGTACTCTGGGAAAGGAGATCTAGTAGGATGTCATAAAACGGAAAAATATGCCTTGATCTTCAGTAGCAATAACTAAAATTGTTACATACATTAAATGCAATCCCTATTGAAATTCCAACAGCCTTTCTTACAGAATTAGAGAAAAGAATCCTAAAAGCCACACTCAACCACAAGAGACCTAGAGTACCAAAAACAATAGGAGTAACAAAGACAAGGCAAGGATCATCACAACCCTTGACCTGAAATTATACTACAAAGCCTCTGTGATTACAAAAAAACAAAACAAAATGAACGAACAAACAAAAAGCACCATGGTACTGAAAAATACCCACAAATCAATAAAACAGATTAGATGATGCAAAAATATCTCCAGACCTCTGACAAAGGTGCCAAACATCTTCACTGGAAGAAAGAAAGCCTATTTAATAAATAATGCTGGACAAACTCTGTTTCCACATGCTAAAGATTAAAACTACAACCATATTTTTCACCATGCACTAAATTAAAATTGAAATGAATCAAAGATCTGAATATTGAAGCAGAAATACTAAATCTTCTGGAAAATAGAATGGGTAGAGCTCTTGAAGACATTGGTGTCGGCCAAGACTTTGTATACAGAATTTCAGTCACATGGGAACTGTCACAAAGCATCAACAACAGGTATTTCATCTTATCAAAAACCTTTGCACAGCAAGAGAAACCACCAACAGAGTGCAGAAACAATACACAATGTGGGGGAAAAAATTTCAACTGTTCCTCATACAAGAACTACTGTCTAGAATATATAAAGAATTTGAAAGAAAATCAGATGCTCCAAATTTAAAGATCTGATCCAAAAATGAGCATCTGAAATATACATTTCTCAGATTAAGTAGAAATAGCAAATAAATATATGAAAAAATGTGCAACATCATTGGTTATTCAAGAAACACAATTAAAACAATACTGAGATTCCATCTCACCTCAGAAAGCATGGCTAGTGTCAAGAAGTCAACAAATAACAAACACTGGAAGAGCTGTCAGGAAAAAGAACTTTTATTAGTGGTACTAAAGACTGGTGCACCTACTGTGGGAATCTGTACAACAAAGATTCCTCAAAAAAACTAGAGCTAGATGTTCACTGAAACTCAGATACTCCCCTTCTTGGTATCTTCCTGAAAAAATTAGAAGCATCCAACCACCATGATATATGCACTCCCATGTTTGTGGAAGTACAGTGTGTAATAGTTTAATCTTGAAAACATCCCAAATTCCCATCACCTGGTGAATGGGTAAGGAAATGTGGGGTTTTTTAATATAGTGGAGTAGTACTCTACCATAAAGAAGAATAAGCTTAAGATATTTCTAGCTAAATGATGTACCTTGAGACCAAATACTTAGTAAAATAAATCAGACACATATGTGAATACTGCATTGTTCCTCTGATATGAGAAATTGAAAGTATAAATAAGGACCAAAATGCATAACAGATATATGTTCAAAAGAGAAAAAGAACTAGGGAGGGTGAGAGGATAAGCAAGGAAGGGAAAAGAAAGAAATGAGAAAAGAAGGAAAAGTGAAAGCAAAGGTTTTGTAAATAAGAAGGGGAAAAAGGGTTGAAAAGAGTAGGGAAACAGGAAAAAAAAAAGAATCAAGATATATCATGTAGAGACACAAAGTCCCTGTGATGAATGTGATCATTATGTACATCTATAATGTACCAATAAACTTAATTAATAAAAAAGAAAAGAGTTCTAAATTAATCTAGAATATATAAAGAGCTCAAAAACATTGGACCTGTCAAAAGCTCAGTCCAAAAAATGGACAACTGAAATGAATAGACACTTTCCAGAATAAGAAGTCAAGTGACCAATAAATACATGAAAAATGCTCAACATCGCAGGCCATTAGAACGACATTGTGATTTCTCTCCCTAGGAAGTGGCAATCAATCATCAAGAAATCAAAAGCATAACTAATGCTGGCAAAACTGCAGTGAAAAGTAAGACTCCTACATTTCTGGTGGTAGTGTAATTAGTATAGCCACTGTGTAACTCGGTATGGAGTTACCTCGAAATACAAAAAATGGGAATTTCAATCAGTTCAACTATATTCCTACTAGGTACCTTCCTGAAAGAGTTAAAGACATCATGCTGCAGTGACACATGCATTGGTAATATTTATGCAGCAAAATTCATAATAGCTAAATCTTGGAAGCAGTATATATGTCCACCAACAGATGAATGAAGAAGATATGGAATTTATACACATTGGACTGCTATTCTGCTATTTAAAAAAAGGGTAGATATGAGTCATTTGCAAGAAAATGAGTATACCATGAGTCCATAATGATAAGTGAAATAAACTAGACACACAAGCTTAAGTACCATGTGGTTTCTCTGATATGAGAAATTCACAGTACAAATAGCAAAAGAAAATACAGATACAGTGCTATCTTGATTTACAAACTTTATTTATTTTATGATTTTGGAGAAGGTGCTTGGCACATGGCTGTGGACTTCCCCAACAGAAACAAAATTTTATCAAATGATTTTGTTTGTGAACTGAATTGTTTACAAACAGAATAACTCACAAATAGAGGTATTGCTTCTAAAGGAAAAAGAGATGATAGACATACTGCAAATGTGAAAGGGAACGTGAGACAGAGAGACGGCAGGTAGGTAGGAAGCAAAGAGAAGACAGAAGAGTTAGATGTGTCACGTACATATACCAAATATCCATGACGAAAGCGGTCACTATGTACCACAGATATGGACTAATAGAAAAATTTTAAAAATAAATAAAATTTAACTAAATAAAATGTTCTGAGAATGAATGACTCTGCAAGTTGAACACATGATATTTAAAAATTAGAGAGAGAAATAGTTTGGTAAAGACAGAAATATCTATTTCTATATGTGATACATTTGTTGAAATTCTAAAATAAAATAAAATTTTCAAATAAAGAGCTATGAGTATCACAGAAAATATCTAAAAGGTTTCTGGAGTGAAAATACAGGTATAGAAATCTTCAATTCAAAGACAATGCTTAAAACATCAAAATAAAGTGGGACAATCGGTGGGGAGTATGTAACTCCACATAACAGAAAAGCTTAGGGAAGAATCTGAGCAAAATCAGCGTAACAGTAAATACATAAGATGCAGATTCTTAAGACAATGAATCACAATTACTAGACAAAAATAAAGTTAGAAAAAATATTAACACAATGAACTTTTAAAGTGAGATATTTAAAATGCATACTTTGTTTCACTAAAGTCTTTGAGCCAATAACAAATACAGTTCATCAAAGAACAGTGGAAAAAGTTCTCAGCATAGTATGGCATTGTGACTGCTGAACTGTTAGAAGGCAGAAAAAGATTCTGACTAGATGGTTCATGGAAGGCATGACTAAAAATGGTCTTTTGAGACCAATATGTTGGAGTTGGGAATATAGTTCAGCGGCATAAGCACTTGCCTGGTAAGCGTGAGGTCCTGATTTTGAGTCCCAGTACCAAAAAAAAGAAAAAAAGAAAAAAAAAGACTATTATGTTATAGAACCCACAGTGGTCTAGGTAAAGTCAATTTATGAGCAGTGGGATTTCCTGGTGGAAAGAACATGGGATAAAAAGTCAGAATTCATTTAGGCTTCCCATGTAGGGAAGCTTGGTAGAAGTGAGACTGAAAAAGTTAAGTGTGAGTCATATCATGAGCAGGTTTCTCTCCTTTGCTAAAGAGTTTTGGCTCTGTCCTGACAGTTATGAGTAAACATAGATAGATTTCACACAATTCATGGAACCAGGTCAGGAGCACGGTGTCATCACTATGACAAAAGAAATTGTGAGAGGAAGAAGCACTTTTAGAAGGCCTGTGTTTCCCTCAAAGTATGAAATTGTAAGATTCTAAACTAAAATTTTCACCAGGTGGAAACAGAATATGTAGGTTGTATGAGAAGATGATAAATTGAAAGATCTCGAGGGTTTTAGACAAAGGTGTAAAAATTCTGTAAATGATAAGTCTACTTTTAAGAAACTGCTTTCTGCTTGTCACTGGGCCTTGGCAGAAATCTAAAACCCTGCAAACTGGATAGTTAATGGACTGGGTGATATGTGATGTGGGAAGCCACAAATATGTGGTGGGTGAGCGGCACCCCATCTTGAAAGGGAAGCAATGTGTACAGATATTTCTCACTTTTCATGGCTCAAATATGCATAAATTTTAGACACCATGGTTTAAACACCAGTCCCCCTCTAATTATCATGATTTATTAAATTTGAGTAATTGTATGATACACAATCTTCACTGGTAGCATTTCAATCCAAAATGGACTTTACAAATAACAGACAAAACTCATATTCTATAACCAATTATGCCACTTTCCTCCACTGACAGTTGAGTGACTGTGTTATTCAGATGATGCTTTAATAAGAAAGAAAATAATGATGTTGCCTCCTCTGCTTCCACTGAGAAAACTATGTGATTATTGACAGCAATTGATAATCAAGAGGGAATCCGCCAGGGCCGGGGATACAGCTCAGCCACACGGTGCCTGCCCTGCAAGCTGAAGGTCTTGGGTTTGATACCTGGTACAAAATAATTTTTTTTTTGAAAAAGAGGGAATCAGCCAGCCAAGATAAAAACATAAGGAAAAATGAAAAGTGACTTTCACACATATGAAAGTTGAATGAGACATAGATTTACAGGAAGAGCTATCTGAATGTCAACTTTGCTATCAATGGAGAGAGCCTGAGTTTGTGGCCAGGAAAATACAGCAAAGGTGAAATAGGACGAAATGGAAACTCAAAAGGAAAATGATGAGGAGGATGACTATGTCCCTAAGGGAATCACAAATTAAAGTAGCTTTCAAAGAGACCGTACTGCACCAAACATGGAAAGTACAACTCTTGGAAACTGGCACACACTAAAAATAAATAAATAAATAAATAAATAAATAAATAAAAATTTTTTAAAAAATGACAATTCACCAAGGCATAGGTACTCTACATTTTATGTTATATGACATGGGGAAGGTGTGTTTTGAAAAATAAATAACGCATTTTATTTGCAATAATTTTAATGTTTAAAATTTGGGTAAATTTGATTGCTTTAACACTTGTTAAAAATTATTGCAGCAATGAGTAACACTGTTACTATAATACTCTAAATTTACACTATGGTAAATGTAGACTGTCTTACACATATTTACAGTACAATAAATGTATACTATTCTTACTGTTTTCTTCCATCTCTGTATGTTGTTTCTGTTTCTTGTAGCATATATATTTATTTACAGTATAGTAATTATATATTACCATTAGCATTTTTTCTGTTCTGATACATTTTTACTCAGCAATAAAGTGTTTAACGATCTGATGCAAATATTAAGATGTCAGAATAATCATAACTTTTCAAACTGATAAGATCAGGGATTTTTTTTGTCAGTTTACAATTACAGTCCTGTACTGCTATGCAAAAATCACTAAGAATCAAAACCTTTAAGGAATTAAAGTTTTGCTGCCCCACTGAGCAAATCACTGGGGAAGCTGAGGTACCTGGGAAGAACAAAGGCAGTCTAGAAAAAGCAATGAAAGAATGGAGCAAAAAATAGCAATTATTGCTCTTTGATCAGTTCACAGAAGACGTACAATAGATTGACTGACTGGTTCTTGAGCCCACTTTTCCTAACTTTATTTTCATAGACTTACTATCAATGTTAGTCAATTTACAAACATAGATTTGAAACTATTGAGGTTAAGATTGTGATTGAACTCAAGGAAGAATCAGCATCAGAGCTAAACATACAATATATTGAGACTATATCTGTTGTCTTTGGAAGATGAAGATAATATTTTATCTTTTAAATGTTGCATCATTTAGAATGGAAGCATATCACCTTATGGTCACCACATGGAATCCAGCCTATGAAGACAAATAAATGACAAGATCAGAAGTGAGGTGAATAGGTGCTGAGTAATTATGGTGTAGGGTTCACGGGCCTCTTTGCTGTCAGCTGGCTAACTCTGGGCATTCAATATATCTGTCTCCCTGTGGTGGATGGTGGAAAACAGTATTTTACTCATGTGACTTATCCTTATTCTCTATCATTTCCAAATTTTCTAAGCAGTCTGGACTCTGCATCTTCAACTTCTTCCAATCACAAAACCATTTTCTATATTGGAAGGGGTTGAGGTCTCAGAAACTGTTTTTTTTCAAGGTTTCGTGACTGATTTATGAGTTTGTATTGCCAACAATAGGCACAAGCAGAAGATCTAAAGTTGGAAAAGCAAAGCAGAAGTGACTTTTTCATCTTCTATGTGTTAGAGAAGGATGAAACCTCTGTAGCATAATCATTCCACTTTCCATTAAGGCAACATGGTACCTGGCAATGGCTTCAAAACTAACATGGAGGGATGAGCAACAACAGAAAAAGCCCCAGCCTCACTGCTTCCTGGGCTCTATAAAACTATTGCTGTCTGTGCTCCTGCATTTTTAACATTGCCATAAGTGACACTGCCATCTTTTCCTTGCCTTCCATTTTGTTGAGTAAGGATTATTTCAAATTTCTTCACTTGAACAATTCATAATATCTTTTGT
>PVJX010045098.1:0-12872 GCA_004027295.1 Dolichotis patagonum | reverse complement strand
CTGTTTGAATGTCTACTTTACATGCTTTAGCTTTGTAATTTAAACAACTATTTCCAAGAAGTCAGTATGTAATTAGTCAAGTAATAATTTCTTAGGTTTTATTGTTGTACTTTTCCTTTTTTCCTTGGAATACTGTATGGTTGCTACCCTTTATTCTGTTTTATTTTGTTTTGTTTTTTCCTCTTTAAATAAAATTATAAAAAAAAAGAAAGGGATATGAAAGTTACCATATTAAGACAAAATAAAATATGGAAAATATATGTTAATTGTCAATAAAAGATTTTGTTCCTTCCTAATTCTTCTTGCACTCTCTGCTAACTGAACTAAAAAATCTGACTAGGTTATTCACAGTTGCAAACTTCCAAAATTGTAAAAGTTATTATGATGCAATTTAGTAAAAATATATTTGGGTGTACTCATATTGTAAACAGATTGTATTTTTGTTTCTTTGTCATATCTGTGAACAACTGTTTATGCTTTTATTTGAGCATAACAATTTTTTCTTTTCTTTTGCATTTATAGATTATTTGCTCAAAATTTAATTTGGGTTATAGATTTAAGCAGCATGCTTTCAGCTGGGTTTCTGGCTAGTCAATGTGATATCAAAATTGGTTTTCTCAGAGGTTATCAGAAATTTGTTAAGATAACTAAATGGAAACCCTTCAGGCTTGGGGAACTATTGGTAAAGGCTCCCTCTGACAAATAAGGAAGTGTACGCCTCTAGGTATTTTTCCAGTTATTGTTCATTAAATGATCTCCATAGCCTTATGGGAGACACCTCAACAAATGTTATTAAAAATATATTATTGTGATATGCTTACATTGGTCATTGTTAAAAGATTAAGTTTTCTAGACCATAGGTTTTTTATTTAAAAATGATCTGGTACAAAGGATTTCTTGTTGCTGTGATGATTGTTATTAATCTTGTAGTATATTAAATGTATTCATACCTTCAGATGTATAGGCCTTCCAAAATGTAAAACAGGGATTGTTTGAGGTAATAGACTTTTCTTTCAGATTCAGACCTCTACTTTTAACAAAAACTTATGTGATGTATATGCTATCTATGTACCTATATATTTAGTGATGCCTAGACATTATACATTCCAGACAATGCCCCAAATTTCTTCAGTGACATTCCATTAAAGCTCAACAAGTTAGGGACTGGGGATATAGCTTAGCAGCATAGCACCTGCATAGAAAGCTCAAAGTCCTGAGTTTAATACCTGGTACTCGGGAAAAAAAAGGATAAACAAGTTAGGTAAAAGCTTCTTATGTACTAGATAAAGATGATTGACTAAAAAGACTATTTTATGTCAAAAAGGAAATTTAGGTGTATTTCAAAAATGTCATCATAATTGTTGTCATGTTACAATATTATGTATGGCTTTTGATTTCAAGTTTTCTGTGCAAAACTGTATAAGTGTTGTCTATTAACATTCTACAGGAATTCAACTACTAAAGCATCCATGACTGATAGGAAATAATGGCTCTATTTTCTATTTCAAGGTGCTTTATATCTAAATAAAATTATAATAGTTAAGTTCACTACCCCAAATATAATGTAACATCATTAACCTTCTCTTTTGGATGTTCAACAACTGAGGTTTCAGAGACCAAACACTAGAAAAATAGATGGGTTAGGAGGACAGCCAATATTTTGGTTCCAGCCCTCCAAGGTCAATAAGAACACAAGATATGAGAGAACCTTTTACAGCATCCTACAACACTGGTGAGTTATACAAACTCCTGACCAAGGAGATTGTGGGACTACATCCCAAACTAATCAACGATGTATAGTGTGCCTAAGAAGAGTCACTAGGAGAGAAAAATCTCCCAAGCTTTCACAGAAAGCAACTGGGTCACACATTAACAGTGACTCATCCAGACAGCAGACTCTGACAGGAGAACTGAGAGGTGATGTAGATGGTTCCAAGGCAAATCCTAAGGAGACTTAACTGACTTTGACAGGTAGCAAAGAATAATTTTATTTTATTTTTTTATTAAAAATAAAAGACAGAATGAAACAAAAAATGAATAGAAGAAAATAATGAAGATCACAAAACACAAACTATCAACATAATTTTTCATATAGATTAACATTCTGATTCTTACATTTCTGTAAAAATAAAAGACTCAGAATAGTCTAAACAACTGTGACAAGGGAGCAAAATTAGGGCTCCAACCCTCCCCAGTTGCACAACTGATCACAAATTTATACCAATCATGACAAAATGGCATTGATATCTAGATAGACTAATCACCAAGTACCAATATGAAGTCCCAAAATAGATACCCACTTGACAGACATTTGATTTCTGGCAAACATGCAAAAGCAATTGAGCAGAGAAAGGATTGTACATTCAATAAATATACTGGAACAACTGGATATCCATATGCAAAAACCCAAACCTTATAGCACATCAAAAATTTCTTAAAACACTCGAAAGTCAACTCAAAATGGCTCAAAGTGGGTTAGTAAAGTGTAGGCAGGTGTGACCTGAGTCATTGCTTGGCTGAAGTAATTCTCTCTGGGACAAAATACATGTTTTTTCCTTATCATACTAATGAAACAATGTGATGATTATGCATATGTGATATATTTATTTCACTAATAAGTATATTTTTAAGGTGCACCCATTTACCTATAAAAATGTCCAGTTTATCATTCTTTATAGCCATGTAGTACTCCATTGTATAAAAATACCACAACTTTTTTATCCATTCCTCAGTCTGTGGGCATTTAGGTTGTTTCCAAGATCTGGCTATTATAAACTGTGCTGCTATAAACAGGGTGCACCTATATCGCTGTGGTATGATGTTTTAATTCTTTTGGGAAGATACCCAGAAGGAGAATAGCTGGGTTGAATGGGACCTCCAATCCTAGTTTATTGAGGAATTGCCACACTGATTTCCAAAGTGGTTGCACCAGTCAATACTCCCACTAACAAAGAAGAAGAGTTTCTCTCCACTGCCCCAGCAGCATGTGGTGTTGGTTGATTTCTTGATAAAAGCCATTCTTTCTGGAGTGAGGTGAAATCTCAGTGTTGCTTTAATTTGCATCTCTTGAATGGCCAGTGCTGTTGGACATTTTTTCACATATTTATTTGCTGTTTGTACTTCTTCATCTGACAAGTCTGTGTTCATCTCAGATGCCCATTTTTGGATTGGGTCTTTAAATCTGGGAGGATTGATTTTATTGAGTTCTATATATGTTCTTGATAACAATCCTTTATCTGAGAAACAGCTGGCAAACATTTTATGCAACATAATGTGTTGTCTCTTCATTCTGTTTGTGGTTTTACTTGCTGTGAAAAAGCTTTGCAGTAGGATGAGAACCCATTTGTTGATTATTTGCAATAAGTCCCGTGCTCTCTGGGTTTTATTCATAAAGTCTCTTCCTGCACCAACATCTTCCAGTGGAAGATGGAAGACAGAGATGTCTTCCGTCTCTGTCTTCCAGCAGATTTAAAGTTTTTGTATTAAGATCTTTAATATATTTTTATTTTAGCTTAGTATATGGTGAAAAACATGGATCAGGTTTTAATCTTTGGCATGTAGAAAGCCAGTTTTTCCAACACCATTTATTAAAGAGACCATCTGTCTTCCAATAAATGTGTTTGGCATCTATGTCAAACATAATGTAGCTTAGTGTGTCTGCAGTTATTCCTGTGTCATCTAATCTATTCCATTGATCTTGAGGTCTGTTTTTTTGCCAGTACCACACTGTTTTGTCACAGTAGATTTATCGTATAATTTCAAGTCATGTGACATCCCTTGTCTTTGTGGCCCAGGATTGCCTTTGTTATTCTAGGTCTCTTTTGATTCCAGATGAATTTGAAGATTTTTTTCTCTAATACTGTAAGATATGCTGCATTGAATCTGTATAAAGGTTTTGGAAGTATGGCCATTTTCACTATATTGGTTCTTCCTACCCGAGCTTTTTCTAATATCCTCATCAATCTCCTTTTTCAGACTACTAAAGTTTTCAATGTAGAGGTCTTTTACATCTTTTGTTAGATTGATTCCTAGGTATTTCATTTTTTGGATGATATTTTAAATGTTATAGTTTCCCTAATTTCTCTCTCAGTGAGTTTGTTATTAGTATACAAGAAGGCTATTGACTTTTGAGTGTTGACTTTATAACAAGCTACATTACTAAATTTGCTTATTAAATCTAGAATTCTTCTGGTGGAGTCCTTTGGGTCTTCTAAGTAAAGTATCATGTCAACTGCAAATAATGATAATTTAACTTCTTCCTTTCCTATCTTTATCCCTTTTATTTCTTTCTCTTGTCTAATCTCTCTGGATAAATTTTCCAGGACTATGTTGAATTAGGGGTAGAGATAGTGAATATCCTTGTCTTGTTCCTGATTTTAGAGTGAAAGCCTTCAGTTTTTTTCCATTTAGTATGATGTTGGTTGTTGGATTGTCGTAAATGACTTTTATCAGATTGAGATAGACACCATCTATTCCAGTTTTCTGTAGGGTTTTTAACCATGAATCGGTGCTGGACTTTGTCAAAAGCTTTTTATGCATCTATTGAGATGATCATATGATTTTTGTCATTGGCCCTGTTAATACAATGTATTGCATTTATGGATTTATGTATGTTGAACCGTCTCTGTATCCCACTTGATCATGATGTACAATCTTGACAATCTTCTGCAATCTATTTGCCAGTATCCTATTGAGGATTTTTGTATCAATGTTCATGAGGGAGATTGGCTTGTAATTCTCTTTCTTAGTTGGATCCTTCTCTGGTTTTAGAACCAGCGTAATGCTTGCTTCCAGGAATGAGTTTGGAAATAATGCTTCTCTTTCAATTTCACGGAAGAGTTTGAGAAGTAGTGGTGTTAGGTCCTCACTAAATTTTTTGTAGAATTCAGCAGTAAATTCATCAGGGCATGGGCTTTTCTTTGTTGACATGTTTGTAATTACATCTTTAATGCCATTTATTAATATTGGGTTATTTAGGATTTTTATATCTTCTTGATTCAGCTTTGTAATTTATATGTATCTGGGAATCTGTCCATCTCTTCTGTATTTTCCATCTTATTAGAATACAAGTTTTCAAAGTAAGTATAGATAATTTTCTAGATTTCTACAGGGTCTATTGTAATTTCACCCTTTTTATTCTTGCTTGCATACATTTGAGTCTTTTCTTTCCTTTTTTTGATAAAGTTGGCTAAGGGTTTGTCAATTTTATTTAATCTTTAAAAGAGCCAACTCTTCAATTCATTGATTCTTTGTATTACATTTTTAGTCCTCACTGTGTTAATTTCTGCTCTGATCTTTATAATTTCCTCCCTTGTACGAGATTTTGGTTTAGCCTGCTCTTCTTTTTCTAGAAGTTTAAGGTTCACTATTACATTGTTAGCATGTGCTTGCTCTGTTTTCTTGATATGGGTATCTACAGCTATAAATTTCCCTCTTCAGACTGCTTTCATTGTGTTCCACAAGTTCTGGTATGTTGTATTGTCATTATCATTAAAATGTAAAAACTGTCTGATTTCTCCTTTAATTTCATCTGTGCCCCATTGATTGTTCATTAGGGTGCTATTTAATTTCCATGTTTTGGTGAAGTTCTTGTGGTTTCCTTTGGCACTGATTTCCACTTTCATTGCACTGTGGTCTGAGTATGCATGGGATAATTTCAATTCTTTTACATTTACTTAAGCATGTTCTATAGGCCAGTATATAATCTATTTTGGAGGATGTCTCATGTGCAGTTGAGAAGAATGTGTGTTCTGATGTGCAGTGGAACATCTATAGGCATCTACTAGGTCCATTTGTTCAAAAGTTTGATTTAGTTCTAGTATATCATTATTGATTTTTTTGTCTATTTGATCTGTCTTTTTTTGACAGCAGGGTAATGAGGTCTCCCAATACAATTGTGTTAAGACTTACTTGATTTTTTATGTCCATAAATAATTGTTTTATGTAACTGGGTGCACTAATATTTGCTGTGTATATATTTATGATTGTTATCTCTTCCTCTTGGATTATTCCATTTACCAGGATATAGTGACCTTCTTCATCTCTTTTAATCAGTCTTGGCTTGGAATTCACTTTGTCTGCAAATAGCATAGCTACCCATGCTTTTTTCCTGGGTTCTTGTCACAGAGTATTGTTTTCCATCCCTTGACTTTCAGTCTATGAATTTCTTTTTGGATTACATGTGTTTCTTATATGCAGCATATTGTTGGATTTTGCTTCTTGATCCATTCTGCTAGCCTATGTCTTTAGACTGGTAAATTGATACCATTATTATTAATGTTTAAAACTTATCTATATCTATATCTATCTCCTTGTCTTGTTATTTTCCTATTATTGGCTCCCCTACATTTTTCCTTTTTCTCTACCCTCCAATTGTTTGCTTTTCCTGGTGGATATCTTCTGTTGGGGTTCATGGAGTTGTAGTCCTTATTATTTTTTTCCAGAATGTCCTTCAGAACATTTTGGACTGCTGGTTTGGTCATAAATTTCCTCAGATGATCTTTGTTATGGAAGTATCTTATTTCTCCATCAATTTTAAAAGAAAGTTTTGCAGGGTACATCAGTCTGGGTAGAAAGTTGTTTTCCTTTAGAACTTGAAGTACTTCACTCCAAGCTCTCCTTGACTTGAAAGTGTGTGCTGAGAAGTCAGCTGTAATTCTGATGGACTTCCCTTTATAAGTGAATTGCTTCTTTTCTATTGTTGTGTTGAACTTCTGGAATCTTGACTATGATATGCCTGGATGTAGGTATTTTTTTTAACATTGCTAATTGGAGTTTTATATGCCTCACTCATTTGTATGTCAAATTCTTTTTCTCTATAGGAAAGTTTTCTGTCACAATGTCTGTGAACATTCTTAAATGTCATTTGTGGTATCTCCTGTTTTTCATTAACTCCAGTTAATCTTTAATTATTCCTTGTCTCATCTAGCAGCTGCTGGATTTATTTCTAATGGCCCCTTGCTAATTTTGAGAAATCTTTCATTTCCTGGTCACTAACTGCAATCTTGTCTTCAATATCTGAGATCCTGTCCTCACATTGGCCTAATCTGCATTGAATACTTTCATGGAGTTTTTATTCTCCTGGATATCTGAATCTGCTTTATGGATTCCATTTGTTTCCTATGTTGTGTTTCCATAATTTGCTTAAGCTTATCTATTTTTTGTCTGTGTCTGTTCTAACATCACTAAGCATGGTATGTATTTTAGTAATTTCTGTAGTTATTGAAGAGATTATTTCTGATTTCATTTTTTTCCAGAGCTTCATTCAATTTTTTTGTTACCACTTCAGAGTGCCCTGGTAGGGTGCTTTCGGATTTTCCAGGCTCATTGCCCCCTGGGTTTGCCTTTGGTGAACTGGATTTTTGAGACTGTCTTGTTTAAGTGTCTTCTCGTATCTTTTCAATGGAATGCAAAACAGTTATATACAATACATAAAACCATAATATATCAGTATTGTCTTCAAGGGTTAAGATTTAAAATGGGTTAAAGATAAAACAGGAAAGTGAGAAAAAAGAAAGAGATTACAATTAGGCTGCAGGACAATGATGGATCCCACCAACTTGGGGAAACTGATGCATAAAACTAAGAGAAAAGAGATCTGGGAGAGATAAAAGGTGTAACAGAAAAAAACCACACCCACAAGGAGGTTAGGAACTACATTCACACTAAAAAAAGTAAGAGAGAAAGAGAAATAAAAAACAAACAGAATAAACAAACAAGGAAAGAAGAAAAGAAAGACAACAACAAAACAAAACATAAAAGTAGTCCACTTGCAGTATTATCCCTGGATTCACTAGTAGATAGCCAGTGGAGATAGCATCCCAGTCATGCTACTATATCCGGGCAAGCCAGGAGTTGCTTTATGATGGAGTAGCAGACAATCTTAGCAGGTCTGTCCCTGGACCAGACTCATTACTCTCCACAGTCCAAGCAGTTTCCACAGGCCTATGCCCAGCTAGGATCTGCTGGAGGAAGCTGGCAACAGTTCTGATTCTTGGCTTATCTGGCTTGACTTCAAAATGGCTCCCAGAAAATCTCTCCCTCCCATGGGAGGATTGAGTCCTTTGCACTCACCACCAGTCAGCACAGTCCTCCATGTCCACCATTCCTCTCCACCACTGAGTCTTTCCATAGAGGCCTCTGGGGTCGCCAGCCACCACTGTCACTGTGAGGGTGCATCCCCAGGTTCCAGAAACTCCCTTCGTGTAGTGAGTCCAGCTCCAGGTCAAGGTGCTACTAGCTACTGCTTTCTTCTTCACTGAAGTTTTTCTTTCTACTCTTTCTGTGGGCTCTGATTCAGACTTCAGACTTTTCCTAGGTCCAAGTGACCTATTTCCTTCCTTCTTGTCTTTCTCACAATGCTGATTTCTCTGCTGCTTACTGATCTACCATCTTCCCAAAAGTCTGACAAAAAATAATTTTAATTAATACAGGTCTTACCTTAACTTAGTCTTAAACATTCAGCAAAAATGTATAACTATAAGAGATATAAAATAATATCATAGTAATATGCTAGCTGTAAAAGAAACTCGAATCACTAACACCTTCTGACAATTTCCAGCTATACTGGTAACTGACTACTGTTATGGATTAATGTAAGGTTAAATTGCTGAATACAGGGATCTGAAATCTTTGGACTGGAAATATTTAGCATAAAAAGAAGTTTCCTTCAGAATGGAAAGGGTTTAAGAATAAGAGAGTTTTCTACAGAGTCCTCCAGACACAGCTCCTCCAACTTCAACTAACAACCCATTGTTTACAACTATAAAACAGAAAACGGGGAGATGTGGGGAGCTAAAGCTGGAAATCAGTCACATGTGTGGAGTGCCTGAGATGAGCCATGTGAATAAGCTATTCCAGCTCTGAGAACATGGACAGCCTGAGGCAATAGAAGCAAATAAATTGCTAGGCAGAGGGGTGTCCCATGACATCAATCCATTAAGTGTATAAATAAATGCACCACAGTCATTGAACAGTTCTTTTCTTCTATTTAGAGAGAAGGCTCTACCTGATAGCTTTCTGTTTCCTGACTCTGGTCTTTATTTCTTCATCCTCTACCATCCTTTACTCCAAGAATTTTGAGAACTGCAGTGGATTATATATATATATATATATATATATATATATATATATATAATTAAAGTTCATTTATAATCTAAAAAAGAATGATTTTCAATAGAATTACATCAGAGAACTCCAGTTGTAGGAGGTTAAGGATGCATAATCAGAAAAACAAATAAAATTAAAAGAACAGGAAGTATATATAAATATTGTAAAGTTTAATATGTACATATTTATGCTAATCTGAATGTATTTCTGAAACATTTTATGTCCAAAAATCTCTTCTTCAAGGAACCAGTTTTTGACATAACTATATGTAATTAATTTTCAGTGAAAAATAAACTTTCCTTTCCCTTTTAAAAGTAACTCTCAAGGTACATACTAGTATTTCTGTAATTCAGTCCTTTACTCTGCAGATCCTACTGTGTTTTACTTGATATTAAGGGAAATAGAAAATTTACAAATAGGAAAAATGTGCCACGTCTAGCAAATTCAGCTAGTATAATCCTTTGCTATTCCAAAAAGTATGCTTATAAATTATCACCAAAAACCTAACTTGTGCTTTACTTACTATAAAGGATAACTATGAATTTTCCAGTTTTTAGAATAAGCAAAGACATCATTTGACTGACTTTGAGTTATTGAAAAGCATTACCTTAAGAGGGGATATCAATTTTTCTGTAATCATCACTTTGGAAAGATCTATATAATTCATGCCCATTAACTTTGATTTTTTTTACTCAAAATGTCTTTAGAATTGTTTCTAAAATATTGTTGTTATTGGGAATTTCAGTATCATTGAATGTCATGAATTTTTAACTCTTCTTTATTCAAATTTACCTATTTTAATGAGATAACAGTATTACTTGAAATGTTGGAAATATTATGGCAGACATAGTTTTTACCTTTAAAAACATGTTTCTAATGCTCATTTAGATACTAAGATTGAGTTAGTTAACAAACAAACAAAAAAATGAAACATGTGAATGGGCTGCAAAAGGTAAGATTATCCCCCAGAGGGAGACATAGTTGACTCATTAGATAGTTTAACAGTAAACTTATTCATGACTTACCTGACAACTTCAAGATATGCAGTACTATAAATGGCGTCATGTAAAGAGTAAAATTCCTGAAAGCTAAGAATAATTTTAAAAATATGATTTAGAATAAAGAAAATGTATTATATATGATCAAATCTTCTTAATAAAATTGTTGTTTCTCATGAGAAGACATAGTATCTAATAATTAAGAAATTATTTGAAGTCTGTCATGCAAGATGGATACTCAAAAAAGAGACTAAATGGATACAGAGGTTTAAAGATTGAGTTGATGGGTTTTTTTTGTTTTGAATTTTCTTTATCAGCATACATGTTAGATAGGATAGTGGGTTCCACAGTGAGAATTTCATGTATGCATATTACATACTTCGATCATATCCTTCCTCCACTTACCTCTATCACTTTTCCCTTTCCTTGTCCCTTTCCTCTTCTTCAGAAATCGCCTATCTACTTTCATGTCCTTTTTAAAAAAATTTTATTTAAAGAGAAAAAACAAAACAAAACAAAATAAAGGGTAGCAACAATACAGAATTCCAAGAAAATTGAGGAAAAGAACAACAACAACAACAACAAAAACTAAGAAATTATTACTTGACAAATTACATACTGACTTCTTGGAAATAGTTGTTCAAATTACAAAGTTAAAACATGTAAAGTAGACATTCAAGCAGTGAGACTGTTAACAGTTCTGCTCCATGATCTGACAAAAACAGCAGTATGGTCATCCATCTTACCCACTCAAATATCCATGCAATTAAATCAAAAGGGTAAAATTAAACACAACAAAACAGAGCAAAGCAGATCACAAGAAAGTAATGTAAGAGACAAAAATTTCAAAACTAGACAATTGGAGATATTCACTCTCTATCATGTTGACTCTTGTTTTCTTCCAAATAGTTGCCCATATTGTCACATACAGGGAATTCACATGAAACAACCTAGTATGGAATTGATCTGAGCAGGATGAGGAGGGCATTTCAGGTCTTGAAGACCAGACATTAGGGAAGCCAAGAATGGCTGTCATAGTATCTCTCATTCTCCTCAAAACAGCTGTCCATACCTTCATGTGTGTTGAACTTAAACAAGGCAAAGCAAGCTAAAATCACTTTGAACACAAAGTGATAGTTTTGCTGGACTTCACATCACGACATTATGGAATCAGCACTGGGTATTGTAGTGTCTCTTTTTCTTCAAAGTAGTTGTTCATTTCAACATGTGTTATATAGTTGGTTCTCCTAAACTGTTTATAAGCTCTACACATGTATGAGTCTCTACATGTATATCTATCATTTCTGTATTAGCAGGAAAAACAAAACAAAGCAAGATAAAACAAAACAATTCTTAGAAAAGCATGAGGCAAAAAAGTCACATAAAACCGCAATACAAGGTGATCTACAATGGTTACCATGATGTCTCAGCAGTGTATAACAACATTAATAAAAACGAAGCATTGGAGACATTATAAGACTTCAAAAGCAAGTAATAATCAAACCTGAGTGGGTATCTTAGTGAATCTTGACATCTTCAGTGTAGTTGCATATACACTTAGACTTGATGCTATCAATCATAACAGATTTAAATAAAATCAGTCAATACAAAGTACCAATCTAACAAACCAGATTCAAAGAAGATCAGTCATAATAAGACAGTATAAATTATAAATGGTTTCAGATTAAGTTGATAGGAAAATTAGGGATGATTACTGTAATATGTCCTCTTATTTTTGGGATAGCTGACCATGTCCTCAAGTCTAGTGTAAGTAGACAAACTGGAACAGCACGTAATCCATCCAAGCAGAGTGGTGAGAATAATGTAAATTTTAAGTCTTGTTACCCCATTAACAGTATCCTCTGCCTCCCTTTTTTAGACAATTCCTCCCCTTTCACTCCCATGAGGTGCACTGCTTGTTTTGGGTCCCACAGCCTCCCCTATATAGAGCAGCTCAATGGACCCTATCTCTTGATCTACTCTGTCTATGTTTCTCTCTGTTAGTATTTCAAGGCCCTCTATGCTAGAGATTATAGCCAATCTTCTCTGCCTTATTTCTGCTATTCTATTATTCTGCCATTGATAGTCTATTTTTCTCTTCCACTCCACTGTCTGCCTCGTTCACTGAGGCTTCTCTGCCACTGTTCCTGAAATGCTCGTATTCTTGTTCTCTCACCCTAGAATGCCCTTCAGTATTTTTTGTAGGGTTGGACTGGTGGTCACAAATTCTCCTAGTTCCTCTTTGTCATGGAAGCATCTTGTTTCTCCATTAATTTCTAGAGAGAGTTTTGCAGGATACACCAATCTGGGCTGGAGATTGTTCTCCTTCAGCACTTGAATTACTTCACTCCAAGCTCTTCTTGACCTGATGGTCTGTATCAAGAAGTCTGCCATAATTTTGATGGGTTTTCCTTTATAGGTGATCTGTTTCTTTTCTCTGATGGCTTTTAATATTCTGTTCTTCTATTGAATTTCTGGGATCTTGATTATTATGTGTCTAGGTGTAGCTCTGTTTTGGTTGTAGGTGGCTGGAGTTCTGTATGCTTTATACATCTATATATCATTTCTTTTTTCTATGCTTGGGAAATTTTCCTTAATAATTTCTGTGAATAGCCTTTGTAATTCCTCTGTTTTGATTCCTGCTTCTTCATTCACATACTTTATTCTTAAGTTATAGATCCTCTTGTCATCTTCCAGTCTTTGTATCTTTACTGCCTGCTCCCTTGTTATTTTTAAGAGATCTTCCCTTTCATGATCACACATTGC
>PVJX010045097.1:0-12883 GCA_004027295.1 Dolichotis patagonum | reverse complement strand
GAAGCAATCTGGGTGTTTCCAAGGTCAGACTCTGCTTTTACAGAGAAGAACCTCTGTCCTTCTTGAAGTCCTTTTCCTGACGTCATCAGCTCTGATACTGAGCAGACAGAGTCTCCCGTGGTATTTCCTCTTGTCATCTCACACAAAGTTCCTCCCAAAAGTATGAGAAATAACTTTCTATGAATCTGGACCTTTAGCTCCATAAATACAGTATGTTCTTACATAGGAATGTAGATGAACAAGTAAAAATATCTGTGCTGAAAAATAGATTGGGACTAGTATAAAACAAAACAAAAAATAAAGAAGCGATCAGTTATTACTGTCATTCTAGGGGTCCAGGCTCCAGTTTAGCACCAAGCAGAAGAAGTCATGGAGATCATTTTCGCTGAGGATTCCAGAGCTCAGCTACAGGGTACTTGACTTTCCTGAGCTTTCCCAAGTCCTTAGGAAAATGAGGTAAATGAGGACAGCGTTTGTCTTGAAATGAGACTCATTCCATCCAAAAAGCTCATTAGAGGCTAGAGGTTAGTTGTATATGCATAGAATGATATTTTTTAAAAAAATTATAAGATAAATAAGTCAGAAATGTTGAGGGAAGAGACAGGTCCATTGAAACTGTGAGCAGAACAGTAGTCAGCGGGGGGGGGGGCTCCACCTCTTCTACTTCTCTGGGGCTGCAAATTAGTTCACCAGGTCTCCTTATTTTAAAAAATCTAGGCAGAGAACAATGGCCGCACCAGCAAACAAGCACAGTCTAGGGACCAGTGCCATGCGCAAGTCACTGCCAGACTGAGTACAACCAGACCCCAAGCCCTTCCAGCCTGTGGGCTGGCAAACAAGAAGTACCAGTCCCCCCACCCCCGTAAGCAACCGGCTTATCCAGAGAAACACAGCTGTGATGATAGCCATCCAGGTGAAATGCAATTGGAAGCCTGTGGTGCTTTGGTGTTTCACTAACATTGTAGGTCTAGGGCCAGTGGTCTGATCATAGGTTCAGAGGATATTGGTATGCAGTGTGGCATCTAGGGGGATCTCCTTCTGAGGTTTGTAGCCACTACTGATTCCTGATGGTCTTGTTTTGAGGTCCTATATCATTTCATTGTTTTTTGGGTTGGGTTTTATTCTCTTTTGTTTTGTTTAATTATGTTAAATCCAATGGCAGGAGAAGCTATATCAATGATGGCATATTAGGGTAGTAATTTTGGATTTACCATTGGCTTGTTTTGAAGTCCTTTACTGCATTCATTGTTTTGTTTTTATTGTTTCTATTCTATTCTCTTTGATTTTTACTATGTCTGAAGTTATCTGCAGCTGTTTTGAAGACATCACAAGGTATCATGGTAACTATTGTTGATTTCATAATGTTTGGAAGTCCTGTGTCTCTTACACTGTTTATTTTTTATTGGTTTTAGCCTGTTTTATCTTCTTTAAAATTAAATTAAGTTAAAAAATAAAACACAATTTTTTAAGTGTTGAGAACTCTTAGATGCTATTAACTTGAAAATTCTTCCTGTAATATTTTCAGCCCATATGGGGCAAGTCCATACAGCACAGGTCCTGGTAAACTCGGACCCCAAGTGCTGGGTACGTGGCTTGGAAATCCAGGGTGCGCCTGCCCCATGGGCGCATGCTTGCATTTCCAGCGCCGTGGGCTGCCTGGATGCCAGGCCCGCATTGTGCCAACACACCTTCATCTGTTTGTAATTCAGAATTATTTTAAAATGTGTTCTGATTATTTCTTCAAGCATTATCTATAAATCAAATTACAGAAAAAGAAATTTGATTTTGAAATCATTTGGGGAAAATTCTTCTCAGTGTTTCGTTGGTGTGCAGAGTTTACAGACTTGGAGAAGGAAACATGAGAAACACAGCTAACTCTGGTGCCCACACACGGGAAAAGACAAGAACACCCCAGAACACACAAAGAGGAGTCAGTGCCAGGGATGACAGAGAACCTTCTAATCCGTGAAAGGATAAGTCCCAGTGATTTAAAACCTGAGCGGAAGAAAACATAGAATTACTAATTAGATTATTTTTTAAAGAAAAACTGAGATTTCATACTCTGCGAAAAGATCTTTTGCTTTAAAACTACGTGATTCTGTGTCGTTAGTGCTCGACCTGTGATTAGTTTACAGAATTTCAGGTGGTGGGCACCTGTGGGGGGACAGTCCTGCTCAGCAGGGCAGCACAGCCTGGCCCCTCTGACTGCTGGTCCGCTGCTCCGGAAAGCTCTTTCAACTCTTTCTGGTTCTGAAAACTTAATCCTCCTCCTGTAAGTTCGTGTGAATATTATTCCTCTTTGTGCCCAAATTCTCTTTTTGTGATGTGCTGTGTGCCCCAGGGCACTTACCTTGCACATTCTGGTCAGTTATTCTCACCTTTCTTTCCCCGCAGATCACTCTTGAGGTGGGGGCTCTGTCTCGGGATTTCTGTAACCCACTGGGCCTACAAGCTGAGGCGCAAGTAGGGCAGACAGGAAGGAGGGGAAGATGGGAAGGAAAACTGACTCGAGGGTGTTCTCACTGAGAGCGTCTTAGGAGAAAAGAAGGCAGTAGTGTTTAGCTTAAGGCAGGTCCCAGGGCTTGATCTGATGCCCAGCTCTGCGGCTCAGAGACAGCCTGACAGTGGGGGAAGCGCTGCTTCTGCTGGTGCACTGTTCGCCTCTCGATGGGGAAATAACGGTTACCACCTTCCAGGCGGACGGGGCTGATTGACCCAGATGGTGAGATGACACGTACAAAGCCCAGAGCAGTGCCTGCAGCGTGAGCTTTGGGAACATGTCAGCACTTGCTGTTAGCTGTAAATGCACATTGAATTATTTACATGCGTGCATCAGGCAAAAGTATGTTCCCATTAAGTTGTGTCAATAGTAATTTACGATTAAAACCTATCAAAAAAGAAGGAAAAATTGTTACAAATAGAAAATAAAACATTAAAAAATTGGCAATGTTTCCAATTTTTAATTAACCACATCCCTCTGTACAGATTAGAAATAATAGTTTGATTCTAAGGTTATGGTAATGATATCAATTGTTTTTTTCTGTGTATTTTCATTTAAAATTTTCTCAGTTATCTACCTGCACATATTGGCTTATAAATAACAAATCTTGTATTGTTCCTTAATGAGTTAAGGATTCATATGAGAAAGTTTGAAATAGAGGATGTATAATTTGATAAATTTAGACCAAATACATAAATGCAACATGAAATGAATGTTGGATATTATGAAAATCTAATTCTTACCTGAAAGAGGAATATGGAGGGAAACATCCAAAGGAAACTTCTGGAAGCTTTCAGCTCTAAGCTGGGTTTTCTGAGAACATTTGGAATCTACAGAGGCTCATGTGGTGTGTAGGTGTCAAACTGTTTAGGATCTGCACTTGTGGAAGGAGGAGAAAGCACAACTCCTCAAGGAAGGAGGTGACCTGTGGCGTGGGCTACAGGCCCAGCACGCTGTGTGGACTCTGGGGGGTATGTCATCATCCCCTTGACTGTCCCTGGCCTGACTAGGCCATGCATAGTCACCAACGCGCACTGTTCTAAGTGATTCCCACGCACTCACATATCGAATCCTAGTAACATTAAAGGGAGCCATGTTGCTGGTTTTACGTTTGCTTTACCTATGCATTCTCCAGACTGGTCTCAGGCCCAGGGAAGTGAAATGCCTCAAACTCATACCTCTAGTGCGGTTAAGCCCTGGCAGCCAAGCTGCAGGCTGGCGGACTCACTGCTGTGCCTCAGTGCTCAAGGAAGAGAAGGGTTTCCTGGTCTTGTAGGAGCCAGGTCGTCAGGCCTATCAGAGTTTTATTTAAAGATGATAGAATAATTCCCAGGTTGAATTCTAAACACATTCTTGGTAATGATTCAGTTTGCAAAAAGTCATGGGGGCGTAGGTAGGAGCAATGGAAGATTTTATTATAACCACTTCCCAAAAGTAAAGAGGAGCCTTAAATTAGCAACACTAAGAATAAACATAATGCTCATGAGTTCAGCGTGAGTTCACCAGGAATGAATCTCACCAAACAAATACCTGTTCCTTCAAAATATGTTTATGCATTGGTGAAGAATGACTGTGGGTTGTGTTGTAAAAGGCATTCTTGTAGTTTTTATTATTACAAAGAGTAAAAACACTTTAAATTAGGCAGAATAGACAGTTGCTTCCATGACATAGCTTGAAAACGTATTTCTCTTAAGAACTATCTTCGGCTGCTTAGACTGCGTAGCAGACAAGGTCATTAACGAGAGGCCCCCAGCTCATGGTGCTGGACGGGGCAGCACCTGGTGGGGCCTCTTGTTGCTTCTAACGTGGGGAGGAGGTGGGAGGTCTAGCTGGTACGCGTAGAGCCCACGCTTGGGAAAGAATGACTGTTTTCAAGGCAACTAACCCTTGAACCCTCACCCTAACTGAGATTGAATCTAACTCCTTCAAGAAACAGTGTTGATTGTTTTCAGCAACCCGACATCCTTTTAGAGGCTCCTTCTCACAAACACGGCAATAAACTCCCAAATCTCCCAAATCTGTGCCATACACGCACCACAGTGGTATTTCAGAACCCCAATTCTATCGCAGTCAGGTCACAGAGAGCTGTAGCTGTTCTTACTGATGCTACTGCTCTAGGGAACTTCCAAAGAGCCTTGTACTGACAGCCAGCTGGGGAAGGTCTATGCTGTGGGTGACAGCAAGACAGGGAAGCCTTATCTGAGTGTGGAAGTTTGTAGTTCTTAATCCCGTGTGCTATGGTTCAGACTACACTGTGCCCCCAAGGGCCACGTGTGCTGGCAGGCAGAGCTGTTGGAAGGGGGTTGCCGGGCATGGGTAGAGCTGGCCTGCCGTCGGGAGGAGCAGCACCCTCCTGGGTGCCCCCTTGTCTCTCCACCCTCGGCCACCAGGGAGTGAGCGGCCTGCTCCACCAGAACCTCCTGCTATGCCGCTTGTACGCTGTAGCCCGCTGGCTAGGGACTGACATCTCTACAGACTGCTCCTCACTTAAACTGTGGGTGTCAGTGCTGTGTTCCAGTGACAAGAAGGTGACTACGACTCCGTGTAATTTGCATCCTCCACTCTGGGAGAAATTAATAACCATATAAACTGGATTTTAGTAGCTATATAAACAGGATTACCTGGGGACGCTAAAGTGTCATGTAGACCTTGATGCCCACACGGCCTTCTACCATCGCTCAGCAGAAGACAGCGATGTAACCCAAGCTCAGCGGAGCTAGAGCAGGGCTAAACTCACGCCGGGATACCAGGACCTCAGTTCTCTTAGAACAAAATTACAAGCACAGAAAGAAAAAAAAAATAGAGTAGCTGTGAGGAATCTAATCATCACAAAGCACAAACAACATCTTCCCCTTTTTTGCATTTCTTCAGTTTTTCAGTGTGCAGTGTAAAATCACCTCATGGTACGCTGCCAAGTACTGAAAAATACTAAGCTTCATGGAAATAACCAAAGAGATCCCTATGTGTGTTAATTTAAACTTTGAAAGCGGAAGAAACAGACTCTTTAGGTTTGCAGTGGGTTAATCCAGCAACTCTAAAGCCAAGGCCTCTCAGACGCAGTGCAAAGCCAGGACCCAGCGCACTGCTCTACCTGAGATCTTCTCCAAAAATAAAAACCTTGCTTATTTCCTCTTCTCTTCACTGCTAAAAGCCGTAATAAAAATTGAAGAAAATGATTAAAGGAAAATTTGACACATCAATATTAAAAAGATTGCTTAGAATTGAATCATCAAAAAAATATGCCAGGACCTTCGGTAACTTACGTCTCCAGGATGCTGTAATCTGAGGTTGAGGAAAAAAATAAAAAAGCAAATGCTTGATGAATTGGATTTCCCAAATGCACTTGATCTGTCCATGTTCAATTAAAATATTTAAACTGTTAATGGTAATGAAAACAAAACCCTGATCTAGAGGGTCTATATTTTTTTCACAGAATGCGATATTTTCTACTAATAATTTTGCTTATTCTCAGCATAGCCAACTGCCATGAGTGTATGGATAGTAGAAATACTTTATTTTAAAAATGAGGAACTTAGGAGACACAACAAAATAACCAGGGTTAAGTCACCTTCAGCCTCCTTCACCAAGGACATCGCACAGGAGCAGGTCCTGTCACTCCATGGAATATGTCTTCTACCAAAAGACACAGCAGCAGCGCGTTCTAGTTCTCCTCCCCAGCCTCTGAATAGTTTCTTCCTTCTCCCTCCCCCATGCCAGATTTTCCTCTTTTCTCGTTGTAATTTGTACATAAAGAAAATCATCATTGCTTTGTGGAATCCCATGACCCTGCAAAACGAGACCAGCCGTGGTCCAGAAGGAATGGCAGTAGTTGCGTGCATACCGCGGGGGGTTGACATTTTACTATTTATACTTAATTAAACCAGACTTTTCCACATAAATTGTAGAATGGCTAAGATTGAATCTCAGTTGGAGATGCTTGGGCAACCTTAACAGGAAAACCAAGAGTTAGATATTCTGTTTCTTTGTTTTTGACAAAGATATTGGGCAAGCAATGAGGGAAAAGAGAAAAAAGTATCAAGCAGCAATCATTTCAGACATTTTAATTTTTGACCACAAATGAAAAAAATCCGTTCAGCCTCTGAAATAGCAAAATCTGCACTTTCTTACAGGAGAATGTAGCACCATGCTTCAGGATACGAATCCCGTGACAGGGACTCTGACAGCTGACCCCTGGAGAAGGACATCGTCCACCTAGATATCCAGCCCAGGAGAGCAGAGGAGAGGAGCAGGGAGCTCCTGCCAATAGCCCCACTTCACACCCCCAGAACACCCTTATTTATTTTATAGCCGTCAAGCTGTGGTGCCCGCAATTCACCAATTCAAAACAAGGAATTCACTTGCCCGTCACTTCTGTTACGGGTGTGATGCCTCCCGTGTAAGTTTTCTAGACGGCTTGGCCCAGAGGAATAAACGTATCTTAGGCATCGTGCGCAAAGCAGTGGATGACATTTGGGAGTTTTATTCAAACACAGCCACGTCCTATAGGGCTGAGCATACACATACGTCTGTGAGCAGTGTGTATGGAAGTGTCCACCTTTTATAATAGAGACGAGCCTTACTGGAGTTAACACAGCATGTCTTCCCAGTAACCAAATCAATGGCTTGCCAGTTACAATCCCCCTTTTCTATTTGACAGCTTAATATTAGAATTTTTCTGAGTCTTCTTATTTTTTTTCCTCTCCCTGATTAAAATGAGTATGCTAGATAGATTTAGGTATTCTCTTTATAATCTTAAAGAAGAATCAAGAGGGAAATTTATTTTATTGCTATCAGTACAAAATTGTATTAATTGAAAATTAAAATTTATATATGTGGTGTTGGTAGAAACAGAAAAATGGTTGGATCAGTGGATACCAAAACCCTGTATGTCAAAGGCATGGTTTCCAGCATATAGTGCCTTGGGTGGGGCTTTTAAGAAGTGATATCCAGGGGCTGGGGATTTAGCTCAGCAGCATAAGCATCTGCCTTGCAAGCACATGGTCATGAGTTTGATACCCAGTACAATAAAAAAAAAAAAGGGAAAAAAAAAGAAGTGAGATCCAGTAGAAGGAAATTAGGGGTCATGTCTTTGAAGGGGACATATGGACCTTGGCCACTTCTGGTCTCCTCTGTGTTTATGTCCATCATGAGGTAAGAAGCTTCTTCTGCCAGGATGCCCTGCACCACAGGCCCGGAAGCAATAGGGGGCCAGTGGTGAACTGAACCTGCTGAAACTATGAGCAAAAATCTACCTTTGCTCATTCTAAAGTGATTGTTTCAAGTATTTTCTCATAGAGGCAAAAAGCTAACATAGCACTATAGCAGAGTTCAGAACATGTACATATAATTCAACAAAATGCAACATGTAAAGTAACATATTAAAAAGTTGAAAATGTATTTTTCAATTATTTTGAAACAACTTAAATTGAATCATTTCAATTTAAATTTGGCTTCTGGCTTACACTACATAAGAAAGGACTCCAGATTGAGTGTATGCTTAAATGTGAAAGGTAAATTAATGGAAAAAATTTAAGAGAATCATTTTGTGTTGTGGCAGTGCAAAAAGACATCCTAACAAAGTTTGAAAGTTTCCTAACAAAGTTTCTACAAATGCAAACTCAAAAGTGAGAAACTGAGAGCCTTGTTGTATGAAATGATGGATTTCCAGACATAAATAACAAAGAACCAGAGTACCAACTGGATAATTGGATTGATAAATAAGGGTCACTATCTACATCACGCAGTGGGTGTCTATAGTCAACAGTAAAAGAGGAGAAGGCAGCGGAGAGAGAGGACAAGATACCAACAATAACAGCAACAACAGCCATCCTTACAACAGAAAGTCTGCATGGCTGAAAAATAGAGATATTCTTCTTCATTGATAATATGAAGTAAACATTAAATATCAGGTTGTACTGTTTAAACATATCAAACTCCTAGAGGTCCCTTAAACAGCGTTACTGTAGCTGAGAGAAACAAGCGCTCTAGGGAGTATTTTGACCAGCACAGGAGTCAGTCCAGCAGGGAAGCCTTGCATTTCTATGTCACCACCTGTGCTTATTTCCCGGGCAGGACCCCTGCCACATGTCCTTGTGCCTTTCGGAGGCTCTGGCCAGCGAGCAGCGGGGAGAGTGGAACGAGGGCTCACGGTGGAGAGCTCTGCACGGGACGGAGGTGCTGGGCGACGGGATGGGAAGCCTGCAGTTACCTGCCAAGACCAAACGAGATTTCAACCCAGTTTCTGCAGAGTGGACAGGGACTCGTGGGCAATCAAGGGAACACGGGGAACGGCTGCCTTGAGGACCCGCAGCGAGGGGCAGCCCAGTTTGAGGGAAGGAAGGAAACAGGAAAAAACTGGGCACCTTTGCTACAAAGCAAAACTGACAACTGAAGTCCTCGAAAAGAAGCGTAAAATATCATCAGTGGGCAACACCGTTGTGTACTTGTTTAGGAAAGTCTCCCCGTATTTACTCTAAGATCCTAGTTGCTTGCTAGACCCGGAGAGCTTCTGTTTTCAGCCCCCTTGTCCCTGCAACTGTGTCTGAGGGACGCATCTCGGGTCTCATGCCCGAGAACCTCCACGCAGCTCCCTTTGCGTAGCAGGCCGCCTCTCCTCCGGTCTCGCTGCACCGTCACTGCCCAGGGATGCTGCGTTGGTGTCCTTTCTGACATGCTGATAGTGCAGTACCACACACAAGGGCAGTTTAACAAACAGAAGCTTCCTTTGGCTCAGGGTCCAGGGGACAAAAGGATGCATCTGTTGGTGACCTTGCGGTGACTTCCTGCGACAGCTCAGGGCACCACACAGCGAGAGACAGAGTGCACACGTGTGTGTCCCCACCCTCAAAGCTGGCACCACTCAGTGACGGGGCTTCACCCTAATGACCTCGCGCTAACAGCCTCCCCTCTAAATCCTGTGGGCCACCGAGGTCCTGTCCTCTTATACGCCACCGTGGGGACTTGACCCCAACATGAGTTTTGGAGGGGCGAAGCCATGCTCCAGCCACAGCAGAGCACTTATCTGTGCTGAAAGATCCTCCTTCCCCACCCTGGCTCAGAGCCGGGCTTTGGTTCTCTGCTCACAGTGGAACCACCTGAGCTGTTTCCTTCCTCTGGGAGGGGTGTGGCCGTGTCCACCTCTCACGGGTCAGCCATTACTGCCCCGCAGTGAGCTCAGGGTCCCTAGCAGGATGGAGACACAAGCGAACGAACTGTCTGGAGGAGAATGTGGGGGTGCTCCTTTACTTTAACCAACTCGAAAGGCTATTTTTAAAAGGCATGACAGGGGGGTCCTGTTTTCCAGGGTTCTTATTCTGCTTTGTCCTTGTGGTGCTGTGTGGAACCCAGGGTCTGACTCATGCTGGCCACCTCCTGGACCCCTGAGCTCCACCCCAGAGCATCATCTTCCTGCTGTTCCCTGCACTAAAGAAGATTTGATCCATACGGTTTAGGGAATATTCACTTCTCAGAATTAAACAAATACTTTATCCTCTAAGTGTGTAGAGTGTGCATAGGATGTTGCCTTAGTTCAGTTTGGATTGCTGAAACAAAATACCTGATTCTGGGTAAGGTAATAAGAAAAGAGGTTTATCTGGTTCATAATTCTGGTGGCTCAAAAGTCTACCATTGTCCTTGTGGCTGTGGCCCAATGTGTTGGAAAAGGAAGGGGAAACAGCCACGTGCAAAACAGGTCAGGAAGCAAACAACCAGGGGGCCAGCTCACTGGTTTTTTGTTTGTTTGCTTGTTTTTATTGGGGGATTGAACCCAGGTCCTATCCACAGACCTGCATTCCCAGTCCTGCTTTTTATTTTGGAACAGGGTCTCCCTCAGTCACTTAGGCCCGCTGGCTGGGCTCTAACTTGCAACCCTCCTGCCTCAGCCTCCCAGCGTGCTGGGATTACACGCACACACCGTCATACTCAGCTAACTCTTTGGCAAGCGTCCTTTCCCATGGGCCTAAAGCAGTCTTGGGAGACCTGACCTACTTAACCAGAGGAGCATCTCCAACCCCTCCCATGAAGCCCTGAGTTTTGGGGTCCCCCACTTTGCAGTACCATGCCCTTGCTTCACTGTGAGGCTCGGCAGCAATGAGTCAGCCCAAACCTCAGAGAGTGCTGCATTGCACTTAATTATTTAAAATATCTGTATCATATTCAAAATATTAATATAGTTGACCTTGTATAATCATAAACTTCAGGTGTGGAAATATAATTGTAGACAGAATTTGGCAGTTTCTTAATTCTCCACACAAACCACTTTTTACTTCGTTTTACAGAACAGCTGTGTGCACACACAGACCCACATAGACGCATCGGTCGCGCTCTCCTAGATGACAAAAGCGAGCACCAGCGTGGCACCTCGTGCTACTCACTGGCGGAGGTTCTGCGATTTTGAAGGGCAAATAAACACAACCGAGGCTCTGAGACAAATCCCTTCTTGCAGAAGGGCTGTTTTCTGTGGAGAAACTGAGTCACCAAGGACTTCCCAGGGCCCTCCCTGCACTGCAGACTCCTGAACTCTGGGCAGGAGGCGCGGCACCCTCAGCCGTGGCCGGGACCCTGGGCTGCACTGACTTGGGGATCAGGCGCCTCCCAGCCCCGCAGATGGGATTCCATAGGCACGACTAGGGCCTTGGGGGGTCCAGGTTTCTGAAGAGGGGACGTGAGTAAAACTACCCCAGCCTATTGCAGGGTAGGAAGAGGAAGCTCTGAGTCAGTGTTACACTCTGCAGGCCGTGCAAACGTCCCAAGGTTCTCTAAAATATCTGCCCAGCCTCACAGTTTAGCCAGGTCCTCACTGCCGGCACCCAAGGCACGGTGCATTCCTACTCTGCAGGAAATGTTCCCACTCTTTCTTGTTTACTTTATGAAGAAGTAAAGCAGAACTTCATGATAAGAGAGTAGCAGTAGTTAATACAATGCGGATCTTCATAGTTACTCAGACTCCAAGTTAGAGACAAAAGAGGAAGAAACAGACGATGGCACAAACTAGCAGGGAACTAAGAAACTAGCGGTGGGAATGCCGCGTGTTAGTATGGACATTAAAGTAGTTTTGAACCAATGGAATAGGTGATTTGGGGACTTGTTTGAACGTCTCGGACTCGCTAGTTGTCTTCTTTGTTGCTCTTTGTGTGTGTGTGTGTGTGTGTGTGTGTGTGTTGAGCTTCTCAGGTGAGGGAAACCAAGCGATAAAGGCGTCTAGCTGTGAAGGACACGCGCGAGCTGCTCCCTTGCTGAACTGGGGGTGCTCCTGCGCGCCGGGGCCCAACTCGTCTGCTCCGCGAGCCCCTCACTGAGGCTCCAGGGTGTGCCGGGGACCGCAGGGCGGAGCCACCGTCCCGGAGCTCTGCATTTCCCATGTTCGGAAAACACGGGCGGACTAAGCCACACTGGCCCGGCCTAAAGAGGAGGCTTGTTTTATTTTTCCTCTCACACTACTTACTGAAAAGCGATGCTGATATTATTAAATTTCTTAAATAAAAATTGAGTATTTTCCTTTAAAATTACTACAATCTTTTGAAGAGCATATGCCATCTGCGGAATTTTTAGCACGAAGTTTTAAAAGAAGTGAACGTTCTATGAAGGCATGAAAAGTGTTGGCAGAAAATGAGCTGTAGTTGTGAGAAAAAAAATAAGTGGTTTGTTTCTGATCAGAAAGGACAAGTCCTGATACATGCATAAGGATGTGGATATATGTAGTAGTTTTGAAAGTCAGACTGTGTAGACAGCATTGTGGAACTGCCCTGGGCTGAAATTTTGGGCACTACAATCTGAACATATCAGCGAACCCTGTAGCAGACACTTGGTTTATGATCATGAACAAGTAACAGTGAGTACACTTTGAAAAGCACACGTAGCTTTAAGTGGAATCCTGGTAATTGGAGGATGGTGGTCTGTCTATGGTGAAAAATGTGCAGTATGTATGCATTTTTCACAATCAACTACAAAGGAACTGAAACCTTTCAGAACGGGTATCATATTTTCTCGCAAATGTGTTTATGACAAAAATGTGCTTGTGAGATTTAAAAATATATAAATATTTCCAAATGGAACAAATTCCAACGAAAAAAAGCATGCCTCCACTGCGGATTCCATGCAAGTAAAGTCTGTGTGAGTAACGGGTGCTGTATAAAGATGTGCTGTGTGGAAACCCACATACATAAACAGAAGAGAGAGCAGAAGCCGTGACTCGGTCTGCAGCCTGTAGCCACCGTATTCCCTCACATTCTTCTTCCTCCACAACACACAGCCGAAGCCCTCAAGCTGCAGAAAACCACTGAGTGAGAGGCAACAGAGCAGAGTGGAGACAGGCTTACAAATAGCAAGACTGTCAAAGTCTCAAGCCCACATATTTTTCATTGTTAGATTTTGTTATGTACTCAG
>PVJX010045096.1:0-12888 GCA_004027295.1 Dolichotis patagonum | reverse complement strand
CTAATCTAACATGCTTAAGTAAATACAATGAAATTGAAATTATCCCATGTATATTATCAGCTCATAGTGCAATGAAATTTGAAATAAATGGCAAAAGAAATTACAAAAACTGCATAAACAGATGGGATTAAATAATACCTTCTTGAACAATTAATGTCACAGATGAAATTAAAGAATATATTACCCAGTTTCTACAATTAAACATCAATGAAAATATGACAGTGGAATGTATGGGACTCAATGAAAGCAGTCCTACTAGAGAAGTTCATGGCACTGGATTTCCACATCTTAAAAACAGAGTAAGCACAAATAAAGTAATGTTGAACTTCAAGGTTCTAAAAAAAGAACAAAGCAAATCTGAAGTTTTTACAAGGAAGGAAATTGTACAGAAATTATTGTAAATGAGAATAAGAAATAAATACAAAAATGAATAAAAGAATTGGTCTTTTGAAAGATTAAATAATATAGACAAACATTTAACAGCCCTATCAAAAAAAGATCCAAATGTATTCAATTAGGAATGAAAAGGGGAAAATCACAGCAAAACCTCAGAAACCTAGAAGATAATCAGTACTTACATTGAAAATCTAAACTCTAAAAAGATGGAAAATACAGAAGAAATAAATAGATTCCTACATACATATGAATTAATAAGGCTGTATTAAGTATATATAAAAGTTCAATATGAGTGAGTGAAATTGAAGAAGTCATTAAAAAAAAACTCCCAACAAATTAAAATGTTCAGTCCTGATAGATTCACTGCAGAATTCTACAAGAACATTAGAGAATATATAATGCCACTACTCCTCAAACTCTTCAATCAAATTAACAAGGAAGCAATACTGCAAAACTATTCCTGGAAAAAAGCGTTATCCTGTTACCAAAACCAAAGAAAGATATGGCAAAAAAAAAAAAAAAAAGCAAAAAACAAAAAAAGGCTGACTAGAGACCAATCTCTTTAATAAGCATAGGTCCAAAAGTCCTCAGTAAGATATTGTCAAACAATTCAGCAAATCATTGAAAAGATTGCACACCATGACCAAGTATGTTCATGCTAATAATACAGGTGTGGTTCAACATATACAAATCAATAAACATAATAACCCACATTAAGAGAAGCAAGGAAACAGAAAAGGCATTTGAAAAAGTCCAACGACCGTTTATGAATGAAGCCCTAAATAAAATTAGAAAAGAAGGTCTTTATCACAGTATGATAAAAGTCATCTATGAGCAAAATACTAATGACCAAAGACTGAAATATTTCACTGTAAAACCAGGGACAAGACAGTCATATCTACTATCACCAACCCTGTTCAATATAGTTCTGAAAATAGTAACCAGAGCAATTAGAAAAGTGAAAGAAATAAGAGAAATAAGGATAGGAAAGGAATAACTGAAAGTATCATTACTTGCAAATTACATCAAATTCTACACAGAAGACCCCAGAAATTCCACCAAAAGACTCCTGGAATTAATAACCAAATTCAGCATCATCGAAGCATGTATAGTCAACCCAAAACATCAATAGCATTCCTATATATAAAAAACCAACTTACTATGAGAGAAATTAGGATAACAACACCTTTCTGAAAAGCCTCAAGAAAAATGAAATACAGTGCTACCCTTGTTCTTGAATTTAATTAATTCCACATTATGTTCACAAACTGAATTGGTGGTGGGTGAGGCAAATTAAACTTCCTCATAAGGTTCAACATCACCAGATGCTGAGTTCATGAATAGAAGCAAGATTTTGTGGAACTCTTCTGTTTCCATACTTAACTGATTGTGAAAAGAAACATTTGTGAAACCAGATATTACTGTACCTAGCAATCAGGATAGCCATGGAAGTGTAAGAACTTTAAAACTGAAAATTACAGTATTCTTTAAAAAGGAGATTGATGATGGTATCAGAAATGGAAGGATATCCACTATTCTTGGATAGGCAGAACCTACAAAGTAAAATTGGCTATAATTCCAAAACTACTGTAAATATTTAACAAAATCCAAATCAAAGTACAATATTATACCTCACTGATCTAGAAAAAATATAATCCCAAAATTCATATGGAGCCAGAAATGACCTAGAACAGCAAAAGCAATTCTTGGTAACAAGGGAAAAGCAGGGGCATCAAAATGACTTTTGAAATTATACTGCAAAGCTACAGTGATAAAAACAGCTAGGTAGTAGCAACAAAATAAAACAAACAAATGAATAGACTCAAAGATCAATGGAACAGGGTCTGCTGATATAGCTCCCCAGCACAAGCACCTGCCTGCCAAGTGCGAGGTTGTCAGTTTGATCCCTCACAATAAAATAAAATAAAATAAAATTTTGTTGTACCCCACAACAAAATAAAATAAATAAAATAAAATAAAAATCAATGGAACAGAAGATGCAGAAACAACTCCAAGCATATTCACCTATCTTATCGTTGACAAAGCAACCAAGCACCTTTACTAGAAGAAAGATGGGCTAATAAACTGTGCTGGGAAAAACTGGTTTTCCATATACCAATGATAACATAAAGATACGTATTTCTCATCACACACTAAACACGAAAGGGAATAAAAGTTTATATATTAAAACAAACACTTAATTTACAGGAAGACAGAATAGCTAAATCACTTAAAGGCCTAGGCATAAATAAATATTTTGTGAACAAATCCCCAGTTGCACTGGAAATATTGCAAAAAAATCACCAAATGAAATTGCATTGAATTGAAAATCTTTTGTACAGAAAAAGAAACTACTAAAAGAGTGAAAAGACAACCAAATCAATGGGTAAAAGATTACTAACTACTACTCAGACAAAGGACTTATAACTAGAACATACAAAGATCTCAAAATAATCAGACCACTCCAAAGTTAAAGACCCAATCTGAAAATCGGCAACTGAAGTGAATATACACCTCCCAAATAAGGAAGCAAAAACAACAAATAAATATATGAAAAATACTCGACATCACTGATCATACAGAAATTCAAATTAAAACAGCACTGTGATTCCATTTCACTCAAAAAATGGCTAACATCAAGAAATTAACTAATAAGAAATTCTGGGAAGGTTGAGGGGGAAAAAGTCCTTCTCCAATGCTGGTGGGAGTATAAATGGGTATGATCCCTATGGAAATCATTATGGAGATTCCTCACAGTTTAAAACTAGAGGCTCCATTTGACTCAGATGTTAACCTACTAAGTATCTTCCCAAAGAGTTAAAAGCATCATGCCACAGTACTACATGCAAACTCATGTTTATAGCAGCAAAATTTATGATAGCTAAATCTTGGAAACAACCCATACGCTCATCAAAGGATGAATGGATACATAAAATGTGGTTTTTACATACACTGGTGTACTACACCACCATAAAGCATGATAAACAAGACATTTTTAGGTAAATGGATGCCTCTCAAAAGTATCACTTTAAGTGAATTAAATCAGACACACAAATTTAAATACTACAGTTTTTTTCTCTTGTATGAGGAATCCAGAGTCAGTAAAGATCAAAATGAAGGGTATGTATTTGGAAAGAGGAAGAACTTGTTCAAATGGAAAGGGGGAAAAGAGAGGGAGGAGAGAAGAAAGGTGAAAGGGATTAAAAAAGAAAAACTATAGAATTGAATGGAAGCAAATTTTGTAAATGGGGAAGGGAAGAAATATTAAAGAAGGGGAAGTGGACGGGAATTAGAAGAACAATCAAAATACACTGTGCAGAATTACAAATTCCTTGTGATAAATGTGATGTATGGCAAACATGTGCTAATTTTTTTTAAAAAGGAATTTCTCCTTACTAGGGCAATAGTTTCAAATTAATTCATAACATTTACCCCTGAGGTGAATGTTTATTTCTGAAGGGAACTAAATTTTCAAATATGAGAATTTTAACTTGTTTGGAAAATATTCATTTCAAAAACCAATATTTTTTGGTTTTTATGTATTTTTAATTAAGATAGTTTCATTCACATTAAATATATCAAATTGTATATATTCTTGACCTATCAATACTTTGCTATAATACTGCAAAATCAGAAAATGAATAAATCATAGTATTTCTGACAAATTTTTGTGATAAGAATTGTATTAGACTTTCCAGATTCTCAAAATTTCTTCAAAGTGCTTTTATAGAGATTTATCTTCTAAATTTTTAGACAGACTGGGCTTTTCTAAAGCTAGGTATCAAGTCAAGTAGATTCTGCTGAATACGAGATATCCAATCTGTCATGAAAGTTTTGCTCCATTTCTGAGCAATACACCTTTTAGCTATGATCCCTCCTACAATTGAAAAAGATTTACAACAACGATACAATCTGCAGTGGAATGTTATTGTAAGATTCCAGAATTACTTGTAGGTCTCATTCTGAATGGTAAAATGAATTTCCATAGAAGTAAACATAAATATATTCAGTAATATATAGTCATTATAGTGAATATTTTAAAGCTAACAAATGGGAAAGATATGGCTTACTGCTTCAGGTAAGAATAGATTTGTAGTCCTGAAAGGAGATAATATTTTCCTCAAATGTTGCTTGTCATTGCCTTGGATTGCAGATAAATGTACATGGTTAGAGAACCACATCTCTATTCAATAGTACATTGATATTTATCTGCTCTGAAAATTTCAAAATAAAACACTTGGAGTTTAACAGTTTAAAATATGTGACCATCTCTTTCCAAAGCAAATAATATTTGTCTTTCCAATTAGAATAATGGCAAAATAAAACATTAGCAAAAACTTACGCATTTCTTTTATAGATATCACAAGTAAAACCATAAAGCACAATTATTTTTAAAAATGTCTCAGATCAAAAACATTTACATATTCATACCAGTAGCTGAAACATATCTCTTCATACTCTGATTCAGTTTTTGTTCAAGCCATAAGCAGTAGTAGGTAGAAAAATATTTGCAAACAAAAGCCTTTATATTCAGATTGTAAGAGGCCTTATCATAGAAATCGTAACAACACTGACAGCAAAACTTACAAATATAATAAAACAGGAATACAACAATAAACAAAAATAGAAGAATCAGTTAAAGGATTTACATGATGATATGATTTACATATGAGGATACAATTTCTATGCAGAGAAAACCATTTTTCAAAATTTTACCCATTATTTAACAGAAAAATATGTGTCATTATACAGAGCTTTTCTTTTTAAAGCCATCTTAATTGAGATAAAACTTACACTATGAAATTATTTTATCCTGATTCCATGTAGGTAGCCAACAATTTCCAGCGTGGCTGCACCAACCTTCAAAGATGCCATCACTCCTGGGCACCGAAATCCGGAGAACACACCCCAGACATGCGCAGAATCAGGCTCACTAGCAAACTGTGCGCATGCTCAGATTCCAGCCACATAGGCAGGCACGGCCTTGGCGTAGGACCCAGCCGATGCGGCCCAGCTGAGAGCAGAATTCCCCCAGTACAGTAGCTGCTGCGTGAAGGTCAGCACACACATGGTATTTTAAATGTAAAGGTTAAGAAATGGGTGAACAATCTGAAGAATCTGCGAGAAAAAAAGTTAAAGTTATCTTTCAATGAGTCAAGGTTTAACTTTTGAACACTGCAACAGTGGTACTATGTATGATATCAGAGCTGGAAAAATTTAATGATAGACCATTAAGAGTAGATACAGCAAATACATAAAATTACATTTGTCAATTTACAAAATAAATCAAAAGATTTGAAAACTGAGTCTGTTAATGAACAAACTAATAGAAGATGTGTTTGCATGTCAGGTACAACATGTTCACTCTTTCCACATAACTGGATTGCTGGAAAGAGAGGTAAGTGACCCAACAGAACTGGAATATGTGCATTGTGATCAAAGGATATAGCATAAAACAATTTTTTTTTATGAAGAGAGAGATAACAGAAAAAATAGTGGCAGAAAATTTGGTCATTTTTTCATTACACTATATTTTTATCTGCCAATGTATATGAGGCACTGTTCATAAAACTAGCGATGTGTAAGAACTCTGGCTGTGGAAAGATACATTAATGCTTAGAATTTATTATGACCCTCATCAAAAAGCACAAAACCTTACTATCTGTTATGTGTAACTTTGATTTTTATGAACTTTTTAAAGTCTCACGGATCTGGTTTACAGGTAGGGTTAGAAGTCCAAGCTAGGTTAGCTCTCTGCAAATAAAATATAGATTAAAATCATTTTATACATCCTATAATAATCTGAACATTAAATCATATTACAAATAACAAAAATATTTATTTTATGATGCACTTTGGTCTATTAAAATAACGGTGTTACTGGTTACATCTATGCACACTGGGAATTAATGGTGGCATCCCAGTGACTATTTTTCCCTTAATTTGTGCTGCATTTTTCAGTACTTTTTTATCTTTGACTGCAATATCTCAGTACTGAGTAATATTTCAAGAATTTAGCTGTTGAGTTTTCTAAACCATTTAAAACTTCAATATTCTTTTTAAAAAAACTGTCTCACTTAAATGGCTACTGAGGTGCAGCATGGTGGTTCACGCCTGTAAACTCAGTACTTGGAGCTTGAGGCAAGAGGATTGCCTTGAATTTGAAGTCAGTCTAGCCACACAATGAGTTCAAGGCCACCCTGGACTACATAGCAAGACCTTATATCCAAAATAGATGAATAAATAAATAGCTGATGATAGCTTCAGTAGCATCACACAAGTTTCTTCACTCTGTTTTTCTCAATTTTTATCATTATCACAATTGTCTACGGGGCATTCTAGAATATGTACATTTAAGTATCATCCAGGCATGGTGGAGACATCTGTAGTCCCAGGAACTCAGGAGCCTAAGGGTAGAGGAACTTGAACCCACCATGCCACCATGAGTTTCCACTTTCCTGGGCAACTTCTATCAAATTTTTATGAAAGAAAAAAAAAGAAATGCTGAATTTAAATTCACTCAGCATGCATACAGAAACATATGCACCTGACAGAGAAAATTTTAAAGTTTTTCATTAAAAAGCAAATGTATTCTCACTCAAGACTGATATCATTGTTATTTGGTAAAGTAAGATTAGTTTAAATTCTGCCTTGTCATCTACCAGTGATATAATACTGGATTAGCTGCAGTATCAACATCTGTAGGCATGTTTAGATTATGGTGAAATCTTTTGTGGTTGCCTTGAAAAGCAATTTTAGCCATGTTTGTTTTCCTTGTCATTTAAAATCTCCAGATGGCTTCAATGCTAAAGCTTCCAGTTAACTACCAACAGAGCGCACACTTTTCTCCTTGTGGTGAGTGCACTGCGCAATGGTTATGTCTTTCAAGATAATGATCTGATATGTGTCAAACTTCAATCAAAAAGAGGTCACCAGAAAATAAAGCACTATGAAGTTTTTATTATTAATGAGATGAACAATGGCAGATAAGTTAGAGTACCAGCAGTTAAGGATATTCAAATTTAAAGCAGTTGATATTTAAGGTCAAATACATGAGAGTAATTCAATAATAACAAGTCAGTGATTATAATATTTAGAAGTCCAAATTCTGTTGAAAAATATTAGTAATCAATTATGTACAGTGTTTGCTATTATACTCAGCTTTTATTACAATGTGCTTCTGATTTAAGGCAGTGATAATACAAAACTAATATACCAATGTTAATCATACTCATTTTAAATAAGTTGTATCTGAAGAAAGGAAAAATTCAATTATTGATTTACACAACTTCAGATCTCAACATGCGTACCTAAACACAAGCAACAGACACAGAAAAATCTAAAGTTTCTTTGTAAATAGGAAAAGAATCCTTCCTCATCCAAGATTAATATTATTGGTTTTGTTAAGAAAACATTCAAGGAATGTTAGATTTAGAAAAAAGTAATGAACTAATTTTATCATTGAACTGGAGGTCCTGATGAAAAGTCACATACATAAAGTTCAATTGTTTTGGGCTTACTATGTGTGTCTGGGTTAGAAGTAAGCTTCGTATGTATTACCCTTTCCAGTCCTTTGGTTCCTCCTAACAAGCCATCTGATACGGTTGCCTCTTCTCCCTAATGTCGACGCATACTGTTTCTTCTTTTCAGAACTATGAATTCCTTCACTGTTACATGAAACAAATAACATAACCTACCCTTTAGATGGGGTCAGTGCCTTTTAATCGTCAATCCCAAACAGTACTTCATGGTTATAGCCACCCTTTCTCAAGGAACTTGCATTTTTTTATATCCTAAACAGTTCATTATATAAAATAGAATTAATGATCAGTACCAGATAGAGAAATAGGTAAACAATTAAAAAAAAATCACAAAACCAGTTTTATACATGTGACAGAACAAAATTTTCAGATTAATACTTAATTTCACTTTGAATTTGTGCAATACTTTTAGCACAGATGATACGATTTTTTTGTATACGTGAAAAGTAAGTTTGATAAAATACTAGTTCAAATATTTTATATATTAGAAAGCGTAGAATAATTTATGTGAATCAATTAGCTAAGCAAACCATATTGTTATTAATTTACCTGACAAAAATTGTTAAATTCATTGTGGTTTGATAATAAAAACAAAATTTCCAAATCCTAATTCTTTAAGCACAAAGAGTTCAATCTAGATATGGAGACCAGAAAAATAATTATATAATATTATGCCTTTAGGTACTGATTGCTGATATAACACATAGGCAGGTGTCAATTCTTCCTTCTTAAATCAAAAATTAGGTATTTCATTGGAAATTTAAAGTGACAAGTTCCTAGAACCAGAACGTAATTTATCTATCCTTTGTTCGGTGCCTTGCCTGATACTTGTAACAGTTTATTTCCAGTTACAGGGGAACATATGTTTGCATGTGCACATCTGGATTGTACATAAGGAACGGCTGGAGTCCCCAGAATAAGATCACACTGAGGGTTTTTTAAACATATCTACCAACATTTGTCTAAGACCAGGTCACTGAAGAAAGCCAGGGAATTCGCACTGTACTTATTGTTCCACTGGATCGGCATCTCAGAAAAGCAGAACTGCAAGCATTTCTCCCTGCCCTGTCACACTGGGACCCTAAGGGAGACTCTCATTTCCTCACTGAAGCCTACATATAGAGTACATTTAAAGGCCAGTGGAATTTACAGTGAACAACAAATACAGGTAAAAGCAAAAGACAGTGTAGCTGGCGGTACATGTTAATCTGAGAAAAAATCTCTAATTTGGTTTGGGGTATTGTCTCAGTTTTGTCCAATGTTTATTTCTTTTTTCTTTTCTGCCATATAAAAGGAAAGAAATCAATAAAGCCAGTTCTTTCAAAATGGTGATTTACTGCCTTTTGTTTAGACTTAATTCTTTAGTTCATTTTCCTTGATTCTCTGAACATCCAGTGGACATTTTTCATAATTTATATCACCATAATCACCACCTAATAATTGCAATATTACTTCTTCCCATACTCAATTCTCCATACTTACTCTGAAAATGGAGATTGAGGAATATCACTAAATGTTGCAGAACTGTGTTTATCCAAGGTAGATGTCTGTCTTGTCAGTTTAGCAGCATGAGACCCTATAGCATTATATTTCATATGGAAATGTTAAATTATCAACAAAGTTAAACAATGACTGGCATATAAAAGTCAAGGAGGGACACAAATTATTGATGATACATAAATATATCTAATTTTATTATTTTAATACAATTATATCATGATCAAAAGCTTAGATGTACATTTCCTAGAGTAATGTAGGACCTATATTACCAAATTTTTCAAATCTTGGAATCATCTAGAGAGATTTAAGAATGTTGATTTTGAGATGTCACTGATATCCTAATTAAACTCATGTTTGTGATACTGTTACAGGCAGCTGAGTTAGTTACTAATACTATAGGCAGTCAGACAGGGCTAGGCTCTCCAGGAAGCCTGCACAGATAACCAGATATCTGATGACCTTGAAGGAGACCCACACCTATGCTGAGGGCCAGATCTCAGGACAGAAGGCAAAACAAATGCAAGCACACCCTTAAGTAGTCCTTAGGGATTAAATCTAGATCACCTTGAGAAGCCAGGAGTCACCATTCTAACCTTTATAGGAGGAGTCACTGCTCTGTAAGAATGCCCGCTTTCTGTGTGACTTACTTCCCCATTTGTTCCTAATTTAATCAATTTTAACTGAACTATTAATCTTATTGGCTACACATAGCTCTGTCCCACCTCATGCCCATTTGCCTTGTGAGTTCCCAGTTTTCCCCAACTTTCGACTCCCCTCACCTCATGATTTTACTCTATAAAAAATCCCAAGAAAATACGGAATCTTTGGCAACCCACTCCAGACCCCTTTTGCCTCTCTCTCAGACAGAAGCTTTCTTTCTCTCAATAAATATTTCTGATCTTAACCTCTGTTGTTCCTAAAATTTCCTCATTCAGGGACTCAGTTTCCACAGCAGGTCTGAAGTCTAACCTATTCTCGGAGATTGAGATGGAGTAGAAACTAGCAAAGTATATAGACTGGAGTGTCCAGGTGCAGATGGCTGACCCCTGGACACTAGACAGAGGATAAACATTCATCAAAAACAAGTTCTGTAGCCCAGGGCTTTTGGAGTCCATGGGCAACTGAAGTAAAGAGAAACATCATGAGAGCTGTTTTTCTCTGTAATAGGATCTTCTCTCCTGCTGCTTTTCCCTTGGAGCCACTAACTATGAACTGAAATTAAAACAGAAAACAACTGTTTTAAACTGAGATGGATGGGAAATTTCTGATTGGAAATCATAAGACTAGAGTGCTCATAAACAAATTAAGTAGTAAAACCAGATTTAGGAGGTTTCAGTAGGGAACAAGGACTTCATTTACTATTGAACTCCAGGCCACGTAATTCTCACTATAGAAAATTTGTCTATACTTAGCTCATTTCCTGAGAAGTTCAGGAGACTGCGATTACGAGGAAAAGACCAAGAATCTGACAGAGAACAATTAAGACAGCTCAAAGTTGGGTCTGTGCCACAGATACTGTTGTGGATTTCTAGCCAGATTTACACTGAAATTCAATTGGAAAACACAGCTTAAAACGTTCTCAGTTTTGCCCAGAAGGAAGTATATGCAAACATGGAGCAGTAAAGAGCTAGTGTGATGACAAGGTTAGCATTGAAAGAAGACAAATATTTGCATTAGGACAATGGGATGGATGCCTTGAGGGTACGCTGGGAATCTATAAAACCACAACAGTCCAAGATTTAAGGGTGTAAGGGTGTAGAGCTTTCATTTGAGACGAGGGGCATGGGCAGGCATGTTGTAGAAATGCATGCAGGGAATCAGGTTGTCAGGATTTGTTTCCCAGAGCTCGGCTTCTAGACATTTTCAGGTATCTTTTATTGTTTAGATCTAAAATGCCCCCTCCCAAAGTATCATGTGTTTGAAAGGTGATTTAATCAAGGAAGGGATATACTTATTAGTGAATAAGTCTACTAATGAATTCATAGCTAATTTACTGTTAGGACATGGATCTGGTTAGATGAATGACCCGGAAGTTTCTGTTTCCTTCTCTGGCTCTTTTTCTCTATTTCCTAGCTTCCACATCATATGAGTAGCTCTTTGCCTACGGTGACCCACTACCATACTGTTTTCACTTAGAGGCAAACAATCATTGACTGTAACCATGAAACAAATCAACCTTTTCTCCTTTAAATTCTGAGGCCAGGTGTCTTGTCCCAGTGATCAGAAAATGACTGAGGCATATTTTGATTATGAGAGTGGGGTTCTTGTGACTGTACCTGAAATTGTGGTTTAGAAGCCCTTAGAACTTGGTCAAGGGGTGGATTTGAAAGAGTCTTAAGTGGAGAACACAAGTCCCATCATGTTGTGAGCTTTGGTTGATATGGAATACCTGTCAGTGCTGAGAAGAGCCAAACGCTCACATAAGTGCAAACAGTAAAGAGCAAGATTAGGAAATTTCTTTTTGGAACAGGAAGTCTATTGGCAGTTAGATTTGAAACCATGCAGACAATACACTGAAAGAAAATTTGTATTCATTTTGAGTGTATGCTTAGACTTTGAGGGAGCCTAAGATTAAGGATGGTACACAAATAAACCAACTGGAAGAAATTTCAAAGCTGTCCAGTGTCCAGCTTATAACACTGGTACTTCTACTTATCTTTAATCAAATGCAGAGAGAAAATCAGGACCAACCTGATGTGAACACTGCCCAGTTTCAACAAAACGAAGCACCTGCAAAGCACCTGATGTCTGCCTGGTAAAGAAATGTCTGCTTAGAAAGCAACAGGTAGTGACCAGAGTCGCCATAAGACAGGAGCCATGCGAACTAGAAACGGCAAAGTTGTAGGGTGGGAGAGACTGAAGATGTTTTGTGGGTCACATCTCACTACAACTCATCCTGGGTCCTGGGCGTGGAAACACAGGATTTAATGTTTGCACTGATGGATTTTGGCCTTGCTTTGCTCTGATTTCTTTCTGTTTTCCTGTTTATCCATTCGGGACATAAATGTCACCCTGTGCCATTTGCTTTGGCATAGTTTAACGTTCTTTCTTTTTTGTTTTAATTTTGACAGCTACGAGTTTCATTGAGTCTCAGAGGAGACTTTGTTCTTTGTTGGATTTTTCAACAGTGTATGTACAGTAATACATCAGTGACTCTTAGAGAGCGACTAAATATATTTAGCATAATAAATGGGTGTGGATCTCTTGGCGGGCAGAGACGCAATGGTGTGATTTTGATATATAATGTCCCCCAGAGCTGCCTGTGTTTGGGAGGGGACTTGCCTATAGAAGTGCAGACTCACCAGTGGATTAGTCTCCTGCCAAGGTAATAGCTGATTTACTATTCAGATGTGGGGGCTGGCTGGAGGCAGCCTTCTGTGACATGACCTGGAAGGGCATCTCTGGATCCCTAAATCTCTCTTTGTTCGCTGACTGTTAGGAGGTGAGTTAC
>PVJX010045095.1:0-12885 GCA_004027295.1 Dolichotis patagonum | reverse complement strand
ATACTTTAGTGCATTTTCTTTTCCTCCTTTTGCTTTTTAAGTACATTATCTGTTTAGTTATATCATGTTTCAGCTTGCTCAGTACCTTATGGATCTGTTTTGTTGTTATTTCCTTTTTAATCACCTTATATAATTTTGTGGTTTTGTTTTTGAGTTTCTCGTCGTCTGTATCACATGGATCAGCTTTGATGAAGTTGGGAGTTTTTGGAGGTATTTTGTTACCTTGTTTTCTCGTGTTGTTTTATTTTTATTTAATTTTCATTAACTTGGAGGTAGTAATATACAACAAAACAGGATGGAATAAAGCCAACTGAGACAGTATAGTGAAAGTGGCACAGAACATCACAGCAGGTCACCAGGACAACAGTAATAGGCACCACTGTATATCTTGTTATTTTCAGAATAGTTGTTCTTCTATTAGGTACAGCAAAATCAAAAGAAATACACATTATACAACACATCAAAACAATGTTGAATAGAGCAACATCGTTAATCAGGACAAAGCAAAATGGCGATAAAAATATCTGCCTTCAGAGACAGTAGAAGGAAACTCCCCCCACTTGCTGTACCACATATGGTCACCTCCCAAGAGATACCCAGATCCCTGGATCCCGATTGTTGGGGGGGGGGGGATATGGTATGTTTGATTCCAAGCCCGCGCCCCAGTAGGCGGCAGGCTGGTTACTGGTTGGCTCAGCACCCTAAGTTCCAACATGGCACAGATCTCAGGAAACGCTGTTACTTCTTGTTTCCCTGCCCTGGGGTGGTCGCAGCTTGCCAGACCACAGTCACTTACCAGGGCGGCAGGCAGGTTACTGGTTCTATTTTTAAAAATTTCAATTTAATTTTAATTAAATTTTAGTAAGTTAAATTTTTGAAAAATTGCTAATTTGGACACTTGGGTAATATAATTTTTTATCTTTTTAAAATTTTTATTTTAAAGAGAATAAAATCAAAACAAAACAGAATAAGGCCAATCAGAACAGAACAATGAAAGCAATACAGGATTTCAAAACAAAATAACAGGAAATCCACACTGGCCTCCATAAATCAAACAAAACTAAACAGAATAAAACCAATCAAAACAAAAAAATGAAAGCATATTTTAAAAAGAATAAAACCAAAGAAAAAAAAACAGAATAAAGCCAATCAAAACAAAACAGTGAAAATGGTATAGAACTTCATAACAAGATAGGAAATCAACAATGGCTACCATAATGCTTCCTGTTATCTTCAAAATTGTCGCCCATGCCATTAGACATAGCAAAATCAAACAAAACAGAATAAAATCAATCAAAACAGAACACTGAATAAAACAAAACAAGAAATCAGAACAAAACAGTGAGAACACAGTGGATTTCAAAAACAAGACAGAAGGGCCCTATATTTGCTATACTGCACACTGTTATCTTCTCAATAGATGCCCAGACCACCAGCCTCAGGCCTGCAAGGTCAAGCAAACAACAAAGGCATTAAGTTTGGTATCTCAGATGCTATCAACTCAGCCTGTCCTCTGAATCAGCCAGTTGGTTATGGGGGATGGGAGTGGGGAGTGTCTCCCAGTCCATCTGCCATTTAGCCCACAGGATGGGTGACTGGTTTCTCATTCTGCTTATTACTTCTCCCAGGCCCAGCGTGGCTTCTGCCAACTCACAGGAAGGGAGAATTTGGCTTGTTTTCCTCCTGGGACTGGCTTGTACCATCAGGAAGGAAGGATAGTGTTATTTTTATTTAACTTTTCCGTAACATTCTTTTCTCCTACTACTCTCTATTTGACCTTTCCTATATAATGAAGGCAAAAACTAGTTTATCTAGAAATTGCTAAGTACAAATGATATAAACATGTAGATTATAAAAGAATTGAAATTTTCATGTTTAGAAAAGTAAGATTCCAAGTTTTAATACTATTATCATCCACTAGAGAGTGTTCATTAAATCATTTTAAAACTTGATTACAGAATAAATCAATTCCTGGAAATGCATCAAAGTATGCTTTCCATACTTTGCCATTTTATTTGTATTCTTTAGAGAGTCTAAGGAAAAGCTGATAACATCCTACTTTTTCTCAACTGTGTTTCTTTTCTTGATAGTGTTTCTCCTTGTCTCTCATTTGGAGCAATTTATGCACAGATCTGTTATGAGTGTTATCTCAGATTGGAAGTCCTGAGAATTTGTATGTCTAGTGAAAACAAAAAACTAATACTCATGTATAAAAGGATTGCTTCAAACGAGGGAATGATGCATACACTAGCAAGACTGTAGGCTCAGATCCTTCACAGCAATACAAATGCACAGCAGAAAAAAAGGCATGTAGATTTAAGTCATAGGTTTGGTTTGTCCTAATTTTGAGACACTTGCCAACGCTTTTGACTTGTAAAGGGGCTAACAATTACAAGAATCTGCATAGATTAATGTTGAAAATGTATGTACAGCCAACTTGTGATAAAAAGAGACCTATACACTAATTTCTCTTGTGCCTCATCACCCCACTTTACTTCCCTTCTCAAATTCAGTTAATACTACTACAGTGTTTACTAATAGTCATGTAATTTTTCTTTCTGGATGTGAACTCTGGGTCAGTGAGATCACACTTACACATTTTGCCATTCGTTTCATTTTTTTCAATGAAATGCACATAAAACTTCCGAAGTACATACAGATTTCCAATTAATCCTCTTTCATGTATATTTGAGGACAGGATACATGTAATCTACTTTTGTACCCTCAGTGCACAGCACAATACCTAGGGTGTAAACTTTGCTTAAACTGTGAATAAATGAATGACTTTCCCAAGTATTACAGTATAGGTTCTTCTTTGTCAGGGAAAAAATCCCAGAATTAGTAAATTATAACAATAAAATCTTGAAATTATAATAGCTATATTAACAAAATGTAATGGAAACATAAGTGGGAAAGTCTGATGAATAAGTGTAACAAAAATAATGTTTGTATTGAGAACTTATGTAAATATTCATTTTATCTTCTCAAATAATACATTTTTCCCCATTTTACATAAGAGGTCAGTGAGGCAGATGTGTTCAATAACATTTGTAGATCATGCACTCTAAGATGCTGAAGTAGGATTTAAATCTACACTGGTGGTTAAATCATAACCACTGTACAAAGGAGACAGAATAGCATTTCTGGCACAGGCAACAGCATACACAGTGCCAAAATCATGAAGGTGTTTCTTTAGTCATATGATCTTTGATCCAAATGAAATTATCTTACACAGTGAGGGCACAAAGATGATCTAAACACAGGAAGTGACACAACGGAATATGAAAGCACTGAGAAGCAGCTTGACAGAGAAAGACACACTCCCAAGCCTCTACCAAATGGGAGCTGTGTATCTGCAAGTTAGTCAATTCCTGTGTGCTTCAGCTTGCCTACCTATAAGTGGACATAACTCTACCTTAGGAAGAGAATAACTTACTTCCATAATGAGAATACTACAAGCACAAGTGTCATAAAAATGTTCATTAAAATAAGCAAACTAATGTACACACCAGAAGTGGGAGACTATGGCTATTGAAAAATGCCAGATAGGACATGAAGAAGCCCTGAATAAATGGTAGTAGTACAGTTAAAAAGGTTATACAAAATAAGAAATTTTTCAGGTAGAAGCGATAGTCGTTTGATAGCTATTTCATATTTTGATAAAGGAAGAGTAATGGACTATGGTGACTAGTACCATATATAGTTAGGGAAACATCAAGAAAACTCTTACATCTGACACCGAATACAATTTTAAGGCTCACAAGACCACTGTCAAATCTGATTACTCAACAGAAGGATACGTACACATGGCAAGGTGTTAAAACTTACTATGATGGTGTGGTTTATTTCAACAAAAGCACACAGATTAAAATCAGTCTTAGGAAAAAGAAAAAAAAAAAAAAAAAAAACCTGTGCGACTGCCCACACAGCACACCATTAGTGTCCTGCCTCTCTGGAGGTTGAGCTGGTATCTACAGCTGATAAGCCCCAGTCAGTGTAAATCACATTGGTAGACTATTAGGTATGGCCTAAGACTCCAGGTAAAGAAAAACACACTCTTATCTAGTACATTTCAAGGTCCCAGTGATCACCTCCCTGGAGCTGAGGGCAAATGCCAGACTTACTTTTGGGTAAGATTCAGTCTTTATTACAAAGGTAGTGAAGGTATGGAGGAAAAAACTGAAACATCCAGGGTGACAGTTGTGTCTTCAGCTGAGATAAAATATGCAAGTAATACAAGTAGCAAAGACAACATAAGATTGGAAGAGAAAAATATTAATATGCTTTTGAGCTTGCTGAATATGAAAATTCAGTGTAGCTTCCAGATAATACTTACAAGTATAGGACTAAATCTTGGGAAAGACAGCAATTCAGATGATAGTATAATGATGGAAGTTTAAAGTCATGCTACGGAATAGACAATCAGAGCAATAACTGAACCACATGAACTTTAAAGTCTAAAGGAGTCTCAGAAGGTGATTCAGCAAGAAAGGGTAGTATAAAACAGGAAAATGAAAGAAAAATTTTAAATCTTTCCCATTACTGTAAGAAACTAAAATTAATGAGTAAGTTATAGATGTGGGGAGGGGTAACCCAATTTCCACTGAAACTAAACAGACTCCAAGCACATTATGTCAAGAAAATAAATAGCTATAAAACAAAAGTATATAATTCTGCCTTCATTTCCTGCTGCTATTTTCCATGTGCAAACTACTTTCTGAGAAAGCTTTTATTTTGCTTATGGCAAATTTAGCACATGTTTATGCAAAATTTAAATTACCATGAAACCCAACAAAAAGGTAGATGAAGCAGAAAGCACTGCTAATTAAATGGAGTCAAGGTTCACTGCTCATTTTGTTTAGGGTCAAATAATAACTGTAAGTCTGTCTTAGCATACCAACTAGAAAAATAATTCATTACAGGATATGGATAGCTAGATCATATAAAATCTGTAGATGAAATCTCTTACATCATCCACATTTGTCTAATTACATCTCAGGTATGAGAAACAATACATAACAAGGGTCAGCTGAAAGGTGTTGAACCAGAGAACCCAGGCCTGAGTCCCAGCTTTACAGCTTACTACCTGAATGAACTCAAGCAAGTTAAACTGCATGCAGTATCCTCAGGTGAAAACTGAAAAACAAATCTCATAGGTTTGGTCTGGAAATCCCCTAAGTCATTATTGTCTGGCAAATGATAAGCATATAAGATATTTGGATATTCTACCAAAATACCTTTACATACTTTAAAATCTCATTATTATATACTTCATCCATCATGTTCTGTGATACAAAATACCCATTTTGAAACTGTTCTGAAAAAAGGCTACACACATTTTCATATTATTTGAGTTTCCTAAATAACCTAACTTGCCCTATATCTACATTAAAACCTACTAACACTTTATTATCTTTATTAGCCAAGATTTAATATTTGTTTTAACCAATATTTATTAACATGAGAGATGAAAAAAGACAACCATATGAAAAATTACTGCCTGAAACAAGTTCCAGATAGTACCTGGAGCCATATAACTGTTTTTGGACCTCTGGAAGGATGTATTGGACTGCTGTTCCCAATTTCCCCAGCAGGGCATTTTTCCCTCTGCCTAGAATATGTTTTCTCTTGCCCTGATAACTGCTGTATGTCACTAAGACCTGGCTTTTCCTCCAAATTTCACTTGCATCCTCTGACTTTGACAGACGTAGCAATGATAAGCCTACTTCTGTAATACTTAGTAAATTATATCAGTTTACACAGTTGATATCATGCCCTTCTGTTTAATCCCTACGAACACCAGACTATTTACAAACTAGATGTGAGGAATGTCTTGTTCTAAGTATTCCAGGGAGCACTGTATATAAGGTTCTGTATCAGGCACTCAATGTCAAGTCCTGTTAACAGCAAAACTCACCAAATACACTCATCAAATTTTTCTCATTTGCTTTCATGTATTAAACTTTAATTTTTATAATACATTTAAAGAATTTAGGTACCTGAAAGTATTTATTCAAAATATAGCTAACTATATAGACATAAAGGAGAAGAAATATGATTACTGAAGTATAACATATAAATAAGCCTTGGCTTTAAAGACTTGTATTAGCTTCTGAATTTTAGGAACTACTAAAATATCCCCCAAACTGTGAAGATTTTTATGTTACAGTATAATTACTTTTGTCAAATTGGTGGGCAAGCTTGTCTCATGGATGAAAACAATTGCTCACAACAAAGGTATAACTTTTGCTTAGTATCTGTAGAAAATTTATTGCTCTTCTTTTCTTATCCAATGACTCAATTCATTTCCTTTTACTTCTTCCTTCCCACAGGCCCAGAGAGAGTGGGCAGCCACATTTCAACTCCTGTTTTATCCTCACTGCAGCCTGCCCTCCCCCAAATGTATTACATTCTTCCAGTTTTAGCTTAAGTACTAAGAAATCAATTACACTAACCTTACTGTATTCCACGACTCTCCAAGTTCTCTGGAATACTCTTTGTCAAAATGATCCAACACAATTCTGCAAATCTGTTTTGCAAGCTTTCCTTCCGATTTTGCTTTCAGCTACGGCAGTAAAAAATATTTGCTGACATACATTGATATTACAAACTTACTGAATTTCAACATTAGCAGTCTATTAAGAACTTTTAAAATAATTTTTTTGCAATGGTATTAATACCCTACTTATAAAAAAACTGTATTACTAACAAAGTTGTTTTCCAATACTGACTATGAAGCAAAAGTTAAAAATAGAATCTAGTGATACTGAAGAACCCATTTTTAAATACCCAGGTAGATGTAACTATTAAGGACTAACTTGAGGGGAACTCTGAACTATCTTGGCAAATTTTCTGTAAACCTAAAATTATTCCAAATTTCTTAAACGTTTATTTAGAAAAAAATGTCACCCTAGTTTGTTCCTGTAACTCCTCGTTATTGTTTCACTTATTCATTCAAGGAAAGTGTCCTGAGGGCCAAGAAATACTTAACTGTGGGGTACAACTATGACAGAAAACACAGTCTGAGCGAACAGGGAGCTCAGACCGCGCTGGAACTGGAAGTGAAAAGGTGCAAGTTTGCTAGTTAAGTTGAAGGAACCAATTATTTGATGACACACAGATGTCCCTGGGAGAAAACTACATACAACGCTCAAGAGCAACGAGTCAGGCTGCTCAATATTATTGCCGGTTCCGGACGGCGAAGCCAAAAAAAAGAAAATTGTCCCTCCCCCAGCCCTTCCCCGTCTCCTCAATCGCGCAGCCAACTCGTTGGGTCCGAGGCGCCTAGTCCGCACGTAGGGCCTCACCCGAGTCACCATTATCTTGCCGCGAACTTCTACACAACAGTTCTACAGGATTTGGCATTAAAAGCCTCCAGCAAATACAGACAACAAGCAGACTTCCGGGATTAGCCGCCGCTCGCGTTCATCCTCGCTTTTCCGGTTGAATTTCTCGCGAGATTCCTTTCCTCGGTTCTCAAAAATCTCTCCACAAGGCTAATATCTCGCGAGAGGTACTCGAGGAGTTTCTCTGTGACTGGCCGGCGAACGCAAGTGTTTGGCAAGTGCGGGCTGAGGGGGCGTCAGGCCTACGCTCGGGGGCGTGGCCAGGGCCTGCGCGAGACTGGGCTGCAGGGTTTTAGAAACTAACTCAGCGTGCTGTGCCGCGTCTGTGTGTCCGCGTTCGGTGAGACGGGTCTGTGTGTGGTAGGCTGTTTTGTCATCGTTTTAGGCTCAGAGGCAGAGCTGATCTACCAAATCTGTCCACCCGACCCGGCAACTTTTCAAATGCAGTGAAAAAAATGTGGGTTTTTTTGCTTGTTTCCTAGGATGAGGCAGGGAGATAACTTCTTTTAAAAATGGGAAATGTTAGACTATTAAGTGGAAATACACAGGTAAAGTGCACGATACTGGTCAACAGTAAATGCCCTTTTGTTCTCTGCTGTTGTGTACTCCTTTCACTGTCAAGATCATTTCGTCATCATGCTTTGATACCAGGTACCTGAATATCAAAATGACCCTCCGTGCCAGCCAGCCTCCGCACTCACTTCTACAAAAGCTTTTAATGGTCCTCAGGAAAATGTTTATTGTACCCATTCTGGTAAGAATAGCAGCACATTTGCTCTTTTAGTGTTATTCAATGGCTCCCGTGTAGGAGCCAGCAGTGATTTATCAGAGAACTTGAGCATAGTCCTGATACAAGTATCATCCTTTTGAATTGGGCTTTAATCCTCAGACTGGATCCATAGGTATAAACAAAGTTGCAAGTGTATTATCCACATGAAAAGATAAGCGAGTTTATCTCTAATGAAATTTAAAGCCTAATCTATTCTAACAAGTTTCCTAGTAATCTAAAAATGTACCTTAATAGAATTGAAATTTGATGCAAAAGATGATACGATATTCAGGAGTAAAAAAGAAAACGGATGTTACTGATGTTTAGGCAAAAGTCACTAACTTTTAGCCTTTATACGTGCAGATTCTATTACAGTTTACTTTTTAATGTTTATTACAAAATGTAACAACTAATGAATTAGTGCACTTTATTTACAATGTAGACAAGAGGCAACAGAGTAGTAGGAAACACATGCTATAATTCTACTAAGGAAATACTGTGTTATACATGGGAAGAGATCATTCTATATTTTACACCTCAGCATATTTCTATTTTGATTTTAAATAAACATTTTCACAAGTTTTTGTCTGCATTTTTGATAACCTTAAAATAGGTAAGTGTGTAGTTAACTTAGGTAGGTTTTCAAAGCTTACTACCTATGTTTCTTTGGTAAATTACTTCATATTCACATATTCCCTTGTCAAAGAATCATCAGTGTCATGTTGGAAGTACTTTTGCAGATTCTCTTCAGTTAACATCAAACGTGAAGCCACTTTGAATTGTTATACAGTATCGGTTGTTTTATTAATTTCATTGCTCTCAGCTGTATAACTTTTTTCTTACAATGGAAGCCAACTGTTTCATCCTCCCAATTTTTTAGTTTGGCCTTTTGTGTTTAAGTCCTCTATCTAGAATCAAATCTGTGTATCATAAGAATTTAAATACATTTGCCACCCATCTCAAATAGCTACTGAAGAATAAACAAAGCTCTATATTTTTAGGTATAAAATCTGTTAGAAGCAGACTTGTTTTACGCCACCACAGGCATACAATTAAAGACAGCTGACATAAATAGTACAAATTACATTAATTTTTTATGATGTTAAAGAATCAATTAGCATTACTGATGAAGACATCTCTAGGCAAAAAGTTTTATCTAACTAAGCATCTTTGTGGTGAAATCAGTTCATACAAGGGGTGTTTCTAAATAAGTTCACTTTCTGGACCATCTCCTGTACTGTTTCATATTTACATACAACATACCTCAAACCCCTGCACATTTAGACACAGGCTTATTTTGCTCCCCAAAATGTTAAGGACAGGCTCTGTAGTAAAACAAACTAAAATTAAGAAATCCCTTGCTCATTAAAACACGTGGTAGAAAAACATGAGAAACGCGTGACCACTAGCAGGAACTGCGAGTGTAGTTTTAGGCAATCTTGGACTTTGATTTCAGGTGAGGCTTTTACTAGTTTAGGGAGCCAAGTGGTAAGTGCAAACTCCAGTAGACAATCCACTGCAATGGAGGCCTAAGTATAACACTACCATTTTACTTAGTTTCATTTAGTATTTTTAATTGCCTTATTTAGGGGGTAAAATATATGTAATGTAGAACAAGTATACAATTATTAAGGTATGGAATTTGTTGCTCCCAAATTTGTAGTTAAAACCTTAATCTCCAATATCTCAGAGATATTGTGTGTGTATAGTTGGAGATGCAGTCTTTAAAGAGTTAGTTAAAATGAGACTGTGAAGTCCTAATTCAGTACAATTGGTGTCTTTATAAAATGTAGAAAACAGGGGCAAGAGCACAGAAAAAGCCACATGAGAACACGGTAAATTGGAAGCCATCTGTAAGTCCAAAGTGAGATGCTTCAGGAAAAACTAAACCTGGTGGCACCTTGATCTTGGATCTCTACCCTCTGGAACAGAGGAAATAAATTTATACTGCTTAAACCACCCCATCTGTGGAATTAGCTATGTTATCCCTAGAAAACTAATATAACTGGAGTATAAATGTGTCTTAAAATTTCTTACTGATACATTATTATAAAAATTTGGAATGTACTGATTCACTTACCTGGGTCAAAATTTCTGCTTCAACGGTATGTAAAAGGAATTATGGTTCATGCCTTGAACAATCAAATGATTCTTTGGCCCATATTTTCTCTTTAAAGTTGATTCTCCAGGGAGAACTAATTTCTGATTCCTATTTTTGTCTAAAAACAAACCTAGATGCTATGATCTGGTTCTCCAACGCTAAAAAAATTATTATTTTGATAACCTATAAAAATATAAATTATTTTTATTGTTTAGTATTTTGATAACCTGTTTTGATAACCTATTTGATAACCACACATCAATGTAAGTTCTGAAATATGTGAATTTGTTCGAAGGGTCAGCTATAACACGTTTCTTGATAAAACAAGTATTAGCAGAATCTCAGCCACAAAATATATTCCACTTACAGAAGAAGTAGGTATTACAGCCAAAGACGATCAAATTTATATCCTACAACTTTATTTTTATAAGCTATTTCATTTTTGAAAGGCCTTGGCCACCTGAAAGCATAGATTTCTTTGGTTGGAAAAGGAGAAATTAAATATTATGAGTAGTATGGCACATCAAACGTATCATTTCAAAATATTATAATCGTAACAATGAAAGCGGCAAATATAATGATGTTTTTTATGGGTGAAGTTTTGCTGAGTATTGACAGGGAATTTTACATAATAAGTAAACTAGAGCCTTATTTAGCATGTAAAAGTCAAATTTTGGATTAATGACAACATGGTGCTTAAATAATTTATATAAAACTAGAAATTTGATTTTCCTGTTATAAAAAATACATTAAATTTCAAACATATTTCAAAAGTTGAGGGAAAACAGAACCAGTAGTAACTTTAAAAAGATCACTATAAACATTTTGTAAGGTTTCTTTGTAGTGTAGTTTCTATGCAGTTTGATACTTATCAATTACAGCAATATAATATATAGTATACACATATGAATTTTCCAGTAGAAGCTCATAGAATTATCTTTTAAATACATAAAAATATGTATGTTGGCCAGCAGCTTTAACAAAAAATAGACACTGAACCAATCAGAATAAGGTTCCATCATGCTGTATTTAGCTACCTTTAAAAATCATGTTTTTCAGTTATAATTGTATATAATTGCATGAAAATTTTTTCATGAAAATAACAAGTTCATTATTTTAGTCTGATTCATCTTCCTTTTAACAATCATATTAAAAATCTTTACTTATTCAAGAAAATAACGCAATGAATGAAAAAACAGTATACTGATATAAATAAATTATTTTTATTGTTTAAAATGTAATTCAAGATAATTAAGAATAAAAATATAGCATGTATAAATGTAGCATATATCAAAATAGGTAATTAATTGTTAAAATCCACCTGGATTTACAAAATATCTTGTAAAGCATTTTTAGAATGCTTCATGAAAGCAAATTAATGTTTGAGAGAGCTATATAAAACATTGATTCTATTTTACAATACAATTTTAAGACCATTTTGTGTTTATTAAATGGAATCAGTAATTAGTGTATACTACAGTAGACACTGGTAGGAAACAAAAATGTTTACTTTCAAGCCAGATGAATACTAACAAGCCTTTTTTTAAATTAATAAACAAATGTTACAAAAGGAACAAAAGACATGAGCAATTATTCCTCTAAATTCCAATTCAAAATTTATACTGCATCTTCTGTAGGATTTTCCCTCACGTTTCAGCCACTTCTCAAATTTGGACTGTTATCTGTCTTGCATCTGATGTAGAATGCTTTTTGCTCACTCGGTGTGCCAGGTAGGTTCATGGACAAAGTCCAAGAAACCGTACCATGCTGACTATAGCAGCCTGATTAATAAAAGTTCAATCAGTTAAAAATGTGAAATAAAATGTGATGCTCTAAAATAAAATCTTAAAAGTAATCACATGAAATACACTAGAGATTATTATGTTATCCTCAGATAACACTGTGTGCTTGCTGTCTGTATTCAGTAGCAAATGTACCAATCTTAAAATGGTAGAGATATTTTGTTAAATGATTTTCACCTGGATATAAAGATCTGCTGTCAATTAAATGAATGCGTCTTTACTAAAAATATATGAAACCTGCCAAAATAACAGAAAAATAAAGAACTCTATGTATGTCATTTTTAAGTGCATGACAAATACATTTTAAATTGAGAAATTACTTTGGGATCATTTCTTTATAAATGCGTTTGAGCCAGCATTTTTATCCTTATTGCTTTAGTACCAAAGCTATTTTTTGTAATAGTCTCTGGACCTGCAGTAGACTTTTCACTATGTTTTGCCTTAAACTTCAAGGCATGGAAGAATTAGATAATCTCAAAGAGTAACTATGGCTTCTGATAGCACAGAAGAGTGACAGAAAGCACCTTGAGCTCTGAAAGTGTCTGACATTTAAAACACGGAGTTTATTGAGACTTAATATCTCATCAACATATTTTTATTGTAAAATTTTTGATTAAAAAATACATCAAGACTTTTTAATTTCTTGAGATTATCACCAAAATAGACAAAACAAAAACAAATTTGAACTCTCCCCTTGGGTGATATTTTCAAATCATGTAACTTGATAGAATAAAGATTGGAGAATTTCTTCTTGAAAGGTCAAATTAGGATACACAGTTGAAGAATAATGTTATTGCAAAACATACCTCGACTCATAAAATATTTCTTGTTTATGTAGTGCATATCTAAGTACATCAACTCTGTTTT
>PVJX010045094.1:0-12881 GCA_004027295.1 Dolichotis patagonum | reverse complement strand
TCTGTCTCTCTGTCTCTCTCACTCAACACCTTTTCGATCAGAGAGTTCTCTTCTCTCCTAGCAGTGGCAGTGACACTGAAAGGACCAGGTGGCCCTCGAGAGTGAGCAGAGGAAGGAATCGGAGTCTCCCGAGGTGGCTGGAGCACTGGCCCAGTTTCCAGAACACTCACAGCAAGCCCGTCTCCTTGGGGACCGAGAAGATGAGGTGTGGAAGCTGCTGCCGGGTAACAGCCTTAGTCATAAAAGTAACACTGTGAAAAATCCATTTCGTGGGTAACAATGAGAAGTTAATGCAAAGAGTCATTGCCCTTCGTTAGTGACAACTTTGGCAGTGACTTTTCCAGGCTCCCGGGAAGCCTCTGGAGAAGGCTGCTTCAGCCCAGAGGCACTTCATCATTTATATGCATGAAAATGAGTGCAAACAGATTGTCGGGACGTCTGCTCCCATCACCTCTTTTTTCTTGCAAAGAATCCCCTCCATAATTACATTTTGCCTGTCAGTTCATAAATTTTTCTTATTACAAACTGGCCATTATTGATTGCTTTTTAAAAGTACTAAAACTGAGCCCAAAGCAGTAGATCTCTCAGTAAATTCAAAACATACTATCTTGGGTCCCAGTCACTGGTGGGGAGCAAGGGGGCGAGGCTCCAAGTTCAGCGCTGCGGATGCCGAGCAGAGCAGAGGCCGGCAGCGCATACGTTTCGGTTTAAAGAGCTGGCTTTGAGGGCTGCCTGGTTTAAGCCGCAATGAAAATAATAAATAAAGGATAAACTTATTTGGCAAACACTGACACTTTGAAAGCCAACATCCTGTCATTGTTCTTTCATTGGATCCTACTGCTCAGAGAGTTCTAGTTGAGTTTTTGGCATTTATGACCAAACATCATGAGCGAGGGAGAGAGGCGGAGGGGGAAGGATAATAAAGACTTGCAGGGAAAGTTCTTAAGTCACCAGTACGACTGTGTCCTAAAGGCTCTTTTTAAAAAGGAGGTGCGGTGGTTCTATATTTAGATTTCTACGGTTTAAAAGAAATGTGAGCAGAGGAAACAGCTCAGGTGATTTCTGTGTTCTGGGAGGGAACACATAAATCGGTGCTCCTCACTACGCATAGTTTGAGGGTTTCTAGAACCTTTACTAGTTACAGGCAAGGGAGCATATCAGCAGGAGACACTTAAGAGTCCACCTCTGTTTAGGCTCAAAAGCGTGACCAGAGGTCACTCAGTCGGGTGACCGTCTTGCCCCTGCAGTCCAGACCCTAAACACTGTCTATGTAAAACTCAGTACAGGCTGTGGGCTCTGCAGAACCCCACTCCCTTTACCCACAACTGTGGGGAGTGAGCAGAGAGGTAAGGGGAGCAGACACAAGTCTGAGCTGGGTGGCACGGCCTGGCTGCTGCTGCATAGAAGCCAATCGGCACGGAGCAAGCCACGGAGCAGTCTTTGGGCACAGGGTCTTGGCCAGCTCTCCGGTTAAACTCAGCAGTGCTACCGACCTGGCCAGGGAACAATGCCCCATTCAGCTCTCGGTGTCTGTTCCTAATATCAAGCCACAAAGTGGGGTCCCAGGGCTGAGGCTGCTGAGGAGAGCAATTTCACCTTAGCGGACTAGGGGAACCAAACGGGAGACGCAGAAACATTCTTAAGTGGAAATAATTTAAGGGCCTCCTAACTATCTTAACAGCGCACTTGGCCGTACTTGGGATAAGGAAGCGATGTTTTACAGGAGGCAGCAGCCCTTTTGTTCGGTGTGCTTGCATCTTTCTTTTTAGTGAGGGATCTGAAGAGACGACTTCGTTCTGTCAAAGACTGGCACCTGCCCCTGTGACCTCAGGGAGGCCAGCGGTGCCCCCAGCATTTGGCAAGGGGATAGGGGCACCTCAGTGTAATGGAGCTGGTCCAGGTGCTGGGTTTGGGAGTGAGGTGGCATACCCTCTCCCCTGTCACCCCAAGGCTAGGTGTATGAGAGAGAGCTGCCCTCAGAGACAGGGAAGTTCTAGAACCTGGCAGCTGTGGCTGTGGCCCTGGGTACAGGTTGGGCTGGAGCTGGGAAACCCTCTGCTTTCCATCAGTTCCCAGATAAGATGAGAAAAGGTCAGGCTGCTGGGAGAGCCAGTAATCCACTCCCCACTCCCTACCCAAGAAGCCCGCCAGTGGCCTAAGGCTGCTATCTAGGCCATAAATCTGCATCCTATGAGCAGCTCCCTGCTTTACCTGGCCAGCAAGGCTTCCACTTGACTTCTGAGCAGTGCCCCTGTGCTGGCCCTGGGATCAGAGAGGAGCAACACTGGCCCTGAGAGAGACTGAGAGCACAGGTAAGTAAAGAGATGATGATGACACGGAAATAATGAGAAGAGAGACGTGTACAGCTCACTCTAAGAGCTTAGCAAACAATAGCTCCTGTGATGTGTAATCCACTGAGAAAATAGCACCATCCCCATTTTACAGAGGATGCAACCATAGTGCACAGAGTTTAAATCACCTGCCCAAAGTTACACAAGCAGAGTCAGGATTTGGACTCAGAACGTCCAGCTGAAGGTCCGCTGTTATTAACTGATCACTTTACACCCAAAAGAAAGGAGGGTGGGACACAAGTCAGATCAGAGGTCCTGAAGGATGGAATGTGGAAGCCGAGTTTTAGACAGGCCAGAGCCGAGGCCGCATCAGGGCAGCCCTAGTTTCTGTATTTTTCCTCCAAGTGGTAAAGGCGTGGAGAGCTTGTGCAAAGTCAAGTCAACACCTCCTGCGACGAGAGGTTTGGAGCTGTGAACTCTCCGGCTCTGTGCAGAGGAAGAAAAACAACTGGATTCCTCACTTCTAGCAATGCCAGATCCCTGGCAACATCTGAACCGTGCATGAGGAGAGAACTGTCACTTGAAGTGTGGTTCCAGAGTGGCAAGGAACAGCCTCTTCCAGGAGCATATCAGAATGCAGATTCCCAGGCCCCCATCCACCCTTGCAGAAGCAAAATCTGCTCTAAACAAATGGCTCCTGACCTTCGAGGACCCTCCCTGGGGGTAGCTTGAATGTAGAACAGTTTCCGGTGGGTGGTGATATGCCTGAGGTCACCGGGAAGGGTGTGGAGAGTCAGTAGGTGTCTACGTCTCACCAGGATGCCTGCGTTTGTTACTTGTGCTGCCAGGGCCAAGCTGGGCAGTGACTTTTCTCCTTCCTGCAGAATCAACCTGGTGACGGGCAGTGGGCAATGTCTTTCTCCCAGAAGATCCTCTCAGAGTCCCCCCCCCGGTGCCTTCTTCACATGAAAGCCTGCCAAGATTCTACCCTTTCTGGGTGGGGAGGTGGGAGAGGAATAGTCTCTCCATACCTCAACCCTCATTCTCAAGACTCCATCCTGTGTTGTTTCCTCAAACCAAGATGCCGCAGAAGAGCTGTGCACCTGCATGCTTAGTCACTCCCTCCTTCCCCACCAGAAATCTCCTTTGACAGCAAAATAAATCCACATAGAGGCAGCCTAAACTTCGACGGCACAATGATCTAGGTGCAAAAATCTACCTGTGTATCTCGAGCAGGTTGCTTAACCTCTCTGAGCTGCATTTTCTTCATTAATAAAAGAGACATGATTGTCTATCCCATGAGATGAGGTGTGGAATGCCTAGCTCACTCTTCCACTTTCTGACCTCCTTCCATCACTGACCACCAGGCCTGGACTCGGAGGGCAGGGTCAGGTCTTCTGGTGTCTGTAGGCCCTGGCCGATGGCCTATGCTTTGTAGTCTCCTGCAGAGACAAAGTATTTGGGGGACAGGTACATGATAAAGGACACTCTATGCTGAGACATCCAGTCATGGCTCCTGCAGGTGTAGTCAGCCTCCTCCAGGTGGCCTGGAAGGAGGTTGGCATCGTCTGTGTCAGTCCCAAATACCCTGCACGCTGCTGCCTCCCATACCCTGGCCCAACACAGAGAGGAACTAAGGGGACGTCCAGGGACCACAGCTGAGCGTGGCCTTCACTCACTTTCGGGAACCAGAAGAGACATCCCATAAATGCCCCACACAGGCTTTCTCCTGGCTACGGTCAGGGGAACAGGGCAGCTCCAGGAGGCCACAGCTTGGATGCATTAGGATTTGGCCCAGCTTTGCCTGTGGTATTGCCCAGAGCTCCACCATTGGAGCTCTGTCACCCACTTTTGAGTGACTGAGGGCCACAGCCCTGGAGAGTCCGTTAGAGAGAAGCCCAGTGCACTCAGGACTCACCTAGAGGCTCAGAGGACTAAGGCTCCACCGTGGTCATTCGCTATTGCCTGTCCAGAAGGGAGGGCCCAGTGGGTACCAATCTTGGAACACTGCCCATCTGCTCAAAGCGAGATGTCACACTTACAGCTGCTATTATTAGCTGAGTGTGTCCAGTGTGCCGAGAATCTGACTTCCTAAACCACCGGAATCAGCCCTCACAACGCTGCAATGAGCCAGAAAACACACAAACCCCTTTTACAGGTGAGAAAACTGTGGCTTAGACAGCAAGAAAATATTGCTCCAGGCCACACCTCTGACAATGTGGAGCCAGGATTTGCTGTTAGCTCCCCCTTACTCCAAGGTCCTTTTCATAGCTGCTAATTGGCAAACAGCTGTCATCAGAAGGAATTTTTTTCCCTTTTCTATGCTCTACTGCTTAACCATTAATTAATGAGTGATTTTGAAATTAATCATACATCTTTATCTTTCTCATAATTACTGCATTGTTTATCTGAAGCCTCAACTACAGAGCTCACACCCGAACACCCCGATCTTACTCGCGCTGGCCAGTGTGGAGGTTGGCAGTGCTATCACCTCCCTTGTTCATATCTACGTTGATCTGACCCAAGACATTGGCACTGGAGGTGTCTTCCCTCCATGGCGAGGCACACTGAGCTAATGGTAACCTAAGGGTCTAAACATTTTTCTACTGTCAGTTTTCCAGAGGGACCTGGACTGGGGCTGCTGGCATCTTGGCTGGCATGGCAGAATCAGGGCATGGCAGAGCAGCCTCAGGAATCCTTTCCACCTATCCAGGCTGTCTCAGCTGCCCTTCCCCAGCCCCAAGCCCAGAAGCAGCACTCCCCTCGTTAACAGCAGAGTCAATAATTGCACTTCTCCAACAAGCAGGAGTCAGACCTGTCCCCAGGCACCCGAGATGCCCCAGCCCTATGTACTTTTCCAGAATTTATATTTCAAAAAAAATAATAAAGAGTGCCTGCTCCAAGCAGCAGATCCAGATCTGTGACTTTGGCCCTCACAGGCCCTGGTGGCCTGGGGCCCAGTGCAGATGCAGGAGGTGCTGGAGAGGACACGAGGCGGCCCCTTCGAGGTCTCTCCCTGGTAAATAATCCCCGAGTTGTCCCTAATTAATGTCTCCCCTTTAAGTTCTGTAGTCTGCTAATGAGTACGTAAGAGAAGGCACGTGGGAGCCCTGAAGAAATTATTTGAAAGCAAAAGCAAGTGGCCTCGGTAAAATAGCACCATTTCAATCAAAGGGATCTTTTCTTCCATATGCACGACCACCTGACATAGCCCAGCTGGCAGCATGTAGTGAAATTAGAGACACTGGCGTTCTTCAGGGAAAACAGGCCTCTAGTTTATATTCCTGGGACTTCTCATGCTTGGCAAACTGTCTCCTTATCAGTTTGAGCCTGCCTGTCCGTTACTGCTCAGCGTCATGAAGAAGAGAGCATCAGCAGCAGGAAACAGAGAGAGATGGGAGTATTATGTAAAGAGGGAAATCGGGGTGGCCTCCAGGAGGAGGTGGCATTTGAAATTTGAGCAGAGACTAAAGTACAGAGGCAACCTTTGTAATTGTCTAGGGGGAAAGCATGCCAGGCACAGAGGGAGCATGTACGAAGGCCCTGAGGCAGGAGGCTGCTCGGGACTGGCGCGCGTGCTGGCTGGTCTCCAGTGCACGCAGAGTCTGACAGAGATGAGCGTGAAGAGCGTGGGGGAGCACAGCCCTTGGGGCATTTTGCCTACCTTGAGGACTTCAGATTTCACACACTGAGCATTGCAAGGGCGCTTGCAAAGTCGGCCTCCAGCCCCTCCTTGTCTGGTCATTCTTTGGAAAACAGACCCAAGAGGTTAAGGGTGGAAGTGGGAGTTGAGGAAGGGCAGATGGGCCCTGGAAATCTCAGCCAGCCACCCATGTGAGGCCCTGCTGCCGAGGAAGATGAGGGACAGAGCTCTCTGACGTGGAGTTGGCTCCTGAGCAGACAGCCTCGGTTTACCAGGGAGCCACCCTGTTTGGGGCTCTGTGTCCCTGTCACCAGGGCCTTTGACGTACAGGATCCCACTTAATCGTCCCTGCAGCCCGGGGATCTGGGGATTATTATCCCTGTGTTACCAGATGAAAAAGATCTCATTTTCTCAGTGGAGATAGTGAAAACATTCCAAAGCTGCTTTGGGGTTTAATTCACAGAAACCTCAGCATTTAATCTACTAAACCAGAAAGTAATCCCCTCTTTGGCTGGCTCTGGGAGCCTAGGGCTGCCCACCGCCCCGGGGGGACTGGCAGCTCACCCTTGCACACGAGTGCGTGCGCACCCATTCCGAAGCGCAGAAGACCACGAGGCCAGGCCTGACTGAACACTGCCCACCCACGCTGAGTCTCTGGTCCCTCCTCCTCTCCTCTCCCCTCCCTAAAAAGCCCAGCATCCTCTTCTGTGCACTTAGCAGTGGCACCCACAGGCTCCCTGGAAGACCCAAATCCCACCTCCTGGTCCCCCGAGTGGCAGCGGTGAGGTCACATCCGCTACATCCTGCACTATCACTGCCCCCACCAGCCCTGCCCTCTCCCTGACCTGCCCTCTCAGCTCCATCAAATCCTACCCAGTCTGCAGTCTGGGAGGGAGAGTTCCTCCTACACTCAGGGCCGGACTCCGGGGTTAAAGGCTGCCTGGAAGTTACTGACTGATAACCAGAATCCCAGGTAATCTTTTGATTTGCACTAGGGACCTTCCCAGACCTTTGCTTGGTGCTAGCTGTGAAGATAAAGGAGAACATCACTGACCTTGGCCATGTACAGAGGTCACAGGAGTAGTGACCGGTGCTTCTGAATATCTGACCATTCTGAGACTCACAACGTTGGTGAGAAAGTTATTCTGACACTGATAAATTTGCTTAGCACCTAATATTTGCCAGGTATTGAGCTGTTCCTAACCTAGCAGGGACTCACTGACCCAGAATAGTGCCCTTGTGGGTGGAAGGGGTTCACGTCATGCTGCGGGGGGAAGGGTGTCACCTCTTCTGGAGCAGATTTCTAAGAAGAACTACAGACACGTTCACATGGCTGATAAGAGGGCTTTCCAGGCAGAAGAAATGGGACAAAGGCAAAGCAGAGTGAAGTACCATAGTCAGAGCCCTCAGCAGGCTTGGCATTGCCATCATAGAAGGGAAGATGGATAGAAAAGAGAAGGTTTTTCTAGGTATGTATTTACAGCCTGGTTTTCTGCAAACTCCGGTATCCCTTTGGGGAACAAAAGAGTAATGGAAACACAGGCGACAGCTTTCTGATGGGGCCACTCCTATGCCCATAGACTGCCCATGGCTCCCTTGAACCAAAAGAATCAAGAGTACACGAACAGACTGATATCTGAGATCTGGGCTCCTGTCAAATTCCTGGCAGCCTTGCCGCTCTCTGACCCTTCCCCAACTCCTCTGCCTCCTCCAGGAAGCATCCTGTCAAGAAGGGTTCCCTAATGCTGCTGGGCTCCTGGGTACCTCTCCTGTGCCACTGTCATGACCTCTGTGTTAGAAACCTCTGACCCAGTGGGGAGAAGCAGACACTCAGTGACCCAGGGGCTGCCCTGGAGATGGGCAGGAGCGGGGCAGTGTGGGGCAGTGGTTAAACCCGCAGGCTCCAGAGACAAGAGTCATAACCTCAGCAGGCCGCACAGAGTCTTTGGATATAATTTTCAAATGTCAATGTTCCATCTCACCCCTGCCCTGGAGACTCACTCCCACTAGTATTCCTCCAGGCGCAGAATGCAGAATGCGAAGCTCAGTTCTGTGTCTTCACAGTGCCGCTGTAGGAATCTGTTCAGTTCTGTTCCAGAAGCAGCCACACACCTCCCGGGCAGGGCCCAGCACCCAGCCCCTTCTGAGACTCCCAGAGAACTTGCCCTCCGTCATGCCCAGCAGGCTGGCACTGCAGGTCCTCTGGGGCCCTTTTCCGGAGCAGCTCACAAGCACGGAAGGGGAGGGCCCAAGGTACCCAGGCTCCTCCAGCTCCTCCTTCCCTCCTCCCACAGACAGGCCCACAGCCTCCCCCGGGGCCCCTGGCGAGGCCTTGGGCTGCAAGCCATGCATCCTGACTGCTCTCACCCAGCAGAGCCAGTGCAGGCCAGGGCGGCTCTGTCCTGCCTCTTGGGCCCTCTGACCCTGGGCAGTTAACAGTAAGATGCTGACCAGCTGGAGAAATGCTCTCTGGGGCTCCTGCAGGTCCCACCTCTGTGTGCCAGCTCACTGGAAAGCAAAGCTCATGGTTTCCGGGAAGGCAGTTGGGCACCCACAGGACTTTGCTGTTACACTGACCAAGCGCTATGAATGCCGGAACCTGCTAGAGTCACTGCAGGAACCTGCTAGTCACAGCAGGACTGCCAGAGGTGCACTTTGCTGTGGCTATGAAGGCTTTGCAGCACCCCCTTAGGACTTCGCGTAGGGTAAAGGAAGGTCCCTCACTCTCCCCTTCTCTGAACAAACTCTTCATGGGCCCCATTTCCTGAGCAGAATCACCGCCCTGTTTCTGAAGCCCCAGCTTCAGTGGCATCTGCACCCTGCTATCTTCCTTTCTCAGCATTTCTTCCATGAGCTTCACCAGGTCTACTGAAATGGGGTTCATGAACATATGGGGTGCATGGTTTGTTCTGGCCTGCAAGGTGACAAGGAGCTGTGCCCAAGTGGAGACCTGTGATGTCCCCACGCGTATGGTTTGGTTACACGGATTGTTTTCATAGCAATACTGCCTTGGAGAAGGAAGCAGGGTGCCATTTGCATTCTCTGCGTGCTGCCTGTCTCTTGTCGGGTGGGTAGCAGTGTGTGGGAGGCCCACACTGCGTTCGTCCTCTCTGCAGACATGGTGACTTGCAGTGGGGAGGCTTGGGTTTGAGCTTAGAGGGAGGAAAAAAGTCTCACTGTGTTCCTCAGCAGGTTTGTCCCAGCTCATAATAAAATGGTGTTTTCCATTGTCCCTGTGTGGACCCACACCAACAGGGACGAGAGGGGACTGGCTCGGCAGAATTCAGGCTCAGAGAGAATCCCTTCTCCCCAGTGTCTCTAAGTGCATTAGTATTTAGATGCGCATGGAGCGAGGTCTGGTGGCACAGGTCTGTAATCTCCGCACTTGAGAGGCTGAGGTAGAAGGATCTCAAGTTTGGGGCAATATAGCAAGACCTTGTCTCAAAATAATTAACAACAGTAATAAAATAAACGGGTCCATAGTTTAACCAAGGGTAGCACAAAGCACTCAACAGGTTTTATTTGGATTGATCCATGTTAGGCAGAATCCATGCAGCCGGACACAGGAAGTCAAAAGCTCAGACATTATGGAAAGCAATCGTGGGGTCTGCATCGGGAAGATCTTTCCGCAGAAGACCCCAGGAAGAGCCTCAGAATGGGGGCTGGAGAAGCCCAGCTAGGAGAGCTGGGGGCTGCAGAGACCCCACAAACAGTCACAGGCACATAGCTGCAAGGTGCAGAATTAGAAAGCCGACCGGCCTGGGGATGGACACAGCCACCTTCTCCAGTAAGAAGTGTGCTATTTGTCTCTTATTTTCCCTCCATTTTTGTCTTATTTCCCAGTCCATGCAGAATAAGAGAGGAGTCGCATCCCTGGATAATGTTTACCAGGCTCTTTGGACCTCCTGACTGCCATAAGCGGCTATCAGGAAACCGACATGAGATGAAGCTACGGAAATGTACTCGGCTTGTGCTTCTGAGGCTCTAGCAGATGCCCAGCAAGGTTCCCTATGCCCCTTACCCTCCTTTCCTTCTGCCCGCGGCTCTCTGCCCAAGTCCCTCGGAACAGGAAGGTACCAAGGCTGCAGTAGAGGCCACCTGGTTGTGTGCGCCTGCGCCCACTGGGTCCCAGCGCCTGGGCCCCGCAGAAGCGCCTGCTCCCGGGCTAGTGGGTGGCGTCCTGGGTGGTAATCAGAGGTTCTAGCAGCGCCTTTGATGCGGCAGTGCGCTGGGCCCTGTTTGAAGTGCCTGCCTGTGTAATAAGGATTCCTAATTCGCTCGAACCAAAGCGGCGTTTGCAGTAAAGATCATTTTTGGAATGAAAAATAAATTGTGACTGGAGGGGCTGGGTTTGTTTCAAGAAAGGGAGATCACCCACAAGCGCTGAGTCTCTGAGAAGACACCGCCCGTGTTTTCACATGGAGAGCTCACCACTCGGAATTTCAAAGTGCTGTTAATTAAAAGCGGTTTATTAAAATGTCAATCTCTTAAACCAAAACAACTCTCTTCCTTTGCTTGCCGAGTGGGTTTCCCTCCCACTCTCCCCACCCCAAGTAATTCCGTGGGCAGCTTTTATCAAGGACCCCCAAAAGGTAACTACTGATCCTAAAAGCTAAGGAAAAGTATAAGGGATGACCCAGCCCCTGTCCTCTGCTGTGGGTCGCCCTCTAGGAATCTTTCAAGAGACAGGCTGGCCAAGGACTCAGGGCTGGGGCTCTAGGGCCCAAACTCCTGACCAGCTGTGTGACCTGGAACACACAGTTAGTTCTTTCTTTAAAAAACTATTTTAGTGATAGTGGGGATTGAACTCTGAACCTTCACACTGAACGACATTCCCAGACCTTTTAATGGTGTTTGTTTGTGTTTGTGTTTTTAAATTTTAAGACACTGTCTTGCAGAGTTGTTAAGTTCCCCTGGCTAAACTCAAACCTGCGACCCTCCCACGTCAGATTTGCAGAGATCACCATGTTCAGTCAGGTAATCGTTTTGTGCCTCAGTTTCTTCTTATATAAAATGGGGTGATGATAACAGTACTTACTCTACAGGTTTTTGTGAGGATTAAATGAGGTTATAGATGAAAAGCCCTTGGATTGCTGTCTACCATGTAATGTGTGTTAATTGGATAGCACAACTACTTCCTAAAGTCCCAGCAAGCAGGTGCTAAATCTTACCTTCTCTTTTTGCAGGTCTATCTCTTCCAAGCACTGTTCGGTTTATACCAGGATCCAGGCACAGGGGGCACAGGGTGAGTCTCTACTGTGAAATGGAGAAGTCACTGAGTGCATAGATCTCTGCAGCATGTCCACATGCTTGGTGAACAGGACACGGTTAGACACTACGATGCACGGCTGCCAACATAAGGCAGGGACGACTCTGCTCCTCCAGTGTTCCCCACCTCCTGGCCTTTACTTCCTGTGTCATCCCCTCCCCTTGAGTGTGAGCCAGGCGTAAGGATGTGGGCCTAATGACCAGACCACAGCAAAAGTGACTGGGAGCCACTTCCGTGAAGTAATAAAGGCGAGACTTCTGTCTCTCCAGCACCCTCTTGTCCGCTCAGCTCGCTGGCTTTGACGAAGGAAGCTGCCATACTAGGAGGCCTTTGTGGCAAACATCGAAGGGAAAGTAGGCTTTGCCTGGCAGCCAGCAAGGAGCTGGGGGCCACCAGTAGCCCCTGACTGACAGTGACCACATTCCTTGCCAACCTGGACAGCAACCTGGCAAAGACCCTGGAGCTACAGAGCAACTGAACTGCATCTGGACCCCTGCGCCACAGAAACTGATCAAACTGATGTGCTATTTCTGGCCACTACATTTTGGAGTAATTCGTCATATAGCAATAAATCCCTAAAATGGGAAAGGGAAAGAATCTTGGGGTGAGCAGATAGGCTGCTTCCCATGTGTCCAAAATCACCCAGCTTCTCCACCCTTCACACCAGGAGCCAAGTTCCAGCCCCAGTGAGCCCTGGGGAAAAAAGCAGGCCAGGTAGGTGTTTTAGCAGAGTCCAAACTCTGTGACACCTAGTGTGTCACTTTGGGAAAGTCCCTCATCTCCGCAGCTGGCCTCTGTGTGAAGGGGGAACAGCACACAACCCCACAGGGTGCTGAGAGACTGTGATCACACACAGGAAGCGCTGGCAGAGCTTTCCTGACCTTTCTGTGCAGAAGCAGCCAGGGAAGCCTGGGATCTTCCTGACAGCCAGATGAGACCCAACTGTCCCTCCAGTGAATCAACACACAACCACAGGGCATGACCGTGTGCCAGTACTGGGCACACAACAGTCAACAGACTAGCAGAATCCCAAACATTCTTCATGGAGTTCACTTTTCAGTGGGGACAGAGACATGGAACTAGTCGAGGCAAGGGTCAAATGCAAAAGCAAGAGTCCACGGGCTCTGCAGGGTTAGGGTGATACGGTGAAGGCCAACACACACAGGCAAGTTGGTGAAGGCCTCCATGAAGAAGTGACCTTTGGGCTCCAACCAAAGGGTCAGTGGAGTTCCCTGAGCAGAGGGAGGACAGAAGGATCAAAGGCCCAGTGGTAGTAAGCAGCAGGATGAATTTTATATTAGCTCTCCCTTCACTGACACAAAATACCCTACATTCACAATTTAAAGGAGGGGGAAAGGTTTCAGTAGGCTCATGGTTTCCAGAGATTCAGTCCATAGTTGACTGGCACTAAGGCAGGAACATCACGGTGGAAGGTGTGGCAGGGCAAAAGTACTTAGCTCATGGCAGCCGGGAAGCAAAGCAGAGCAACAGTACCAAAGAGGAACAAGTCAAGGATAATACGTAGTTCCCAAGGGCACACATCCATAACCCACTCAGACACGCACACCAAGTAGTTTTACCAACCTCTAGGTGTTCCTTCATCCAATCAGGTTGGCACGTCACCATTAACTAGAACTCCTGACTTAGGACACTCATACAGTGGTCATCAGACACTGCT
>PVJX010045093.1:0-12883 GCA_004027295.1 Dolichotis patagonum | reverse complement strand
GTACTACTGTACTTTCTCACCAGCAGTATTTCTGATACCCGTCCTGCATGTTTTCCCTGGCATATTTTTGTTCTTGTTTCTTTTTGACACTGTGGTTTTGATTTCTATTTCCTTGATAATTGGTGATGTTGAGTCTTTTGTTTCATTTTGTTTGTGTGTGTTGCAGTACTGGGGATTGAATTTAAGAGGCTTTGCACTGAGATATATACCCAGCCCTTTTGTTTTAATATGTTTTATTTTGAGACCAGAGGCACCAAGTTGCTAAACTGCCCGGGATAGTCTCAAATTTGAAATCTCCAGCCTCAGCCTTTCAGAGTGCTGGGTTTATAATCGTGTCCCACCAAGACTGGCTGAACTTTTTCTTTATAGACTCTTTACATTTGCGTATCCTCTTTCTTTAAAATTTGTTTCATTATGTTGTGTTTTGTTTCATTTTGTTTTTGAGACAGTGTCTTATTTTGTAGGCCACACTGGTCTTGAATTTGTGATCCTTCTGCCTCAGCCTTCCAGCTGCTGGGATTATCAGTATGGGTCACCATTCCCAGATGTATAGCCCCTTAAAATTTGTTTATTTAGACGTGGGAGGCTGAGATAGGAGGGTCACTGTTTGTGCACAGCCTGGGCAATGTAATGACTTAGAAGACCTTGCCTCAAAATATAAGAAAAAGGCGGGGGCATAGCTCAGAAGCAGAGCATTCCTGAATTTGATCTTCTGTACTATAAAAGCAAGCAAACAAACAAAAACAAATAACAAAAAGAAATGTCTACTCAGGTCATTCATGCAGCTGTAAATCAGATGACTTGTGTTCGCCACTGAGTTGTGTGAGTTGTATTCTGGATACGCTGGTTGTTGATTCCTTGTTGGGTGAGCAGTTTGCAGATATTTTCTCTATTTTCTCATTTCTTTTTTCTTTTCTTTTTTTTTTTTTTGTTTTTTGGAGGTTGTTTCTTCATGTTGTTGAATATTCCCTCTACTGTGTAGAAGCTTTTTAGTTTGATGTAGTTCTGTTTGTCAACTTTCGCTTTTGAAGTAATATCCAAAGGATCTTTGCCTCATGCAATGACCCGAAGCATTTCCCCTGTTTTTTCTTCTAGATGTGTCATAGTTTCAGGCCTTACATTTAAGTCTGATTCATTTTGAGGTGTTTTTTATGTCTGGTGAGAAAGAGACCCAATTTTATTCTTTAGCGCATGCCTATCCACTTTTTCCAGCACCCTCTGTTGAAAAGGATGGTCCTCTGTCCAGTGCATGTTCTTGCCAAAGGTGCTGGTTTTATTTATTTCTGTGTTCTCTGTTCTGTTCCATCAGTCTATCTGTTTTTCTTGTCACTACCATACTGTTTGTGATTTTGATTATCAGTTACCTAGTGCTAATGACATTGAGCTATTTACTGTTTAATAACCCACTGCATCGTACAGACTTTTCATTTGAACAGAGCTCATTTATTATTGAGGGCATTTTCTCTAGAACTTCTCCACTGGGACCTTATTCACCTTGTCTACCTAGGATCTCAGAGCTGCCAAAGCTCATGGAGATGATCACAGCTCAGTGGTGCTTTTTTGAAGATGGAGCCTGTGAGACCTTCCTCTTTTGCCTGGATCCCTTCTCCAGCCAACGGCAAAACTAGGACAAAAATCAAGTCTCTCGCAATGGGTGTCTTGGTTACGTTTTTTTTCATTGCTGGGACAAAATACCCAACACTCAAAATTAAGGAAGGAAAGGTCTATTTAGCTCAGAGTTTGTGGTGGTTTCGGTGCATACTCAGCTGGTTCCAAGATAGGGTGGTGTGGCTAAGGGGCAACTGTTCCTGTGGCTAAGGGGACGGTAAGCAATAAGAGTGAAAAGGGCAAAAGGGAAAAGCACTGCCTCCTTCCCTCCTTTATATTGTGTGCTGGCTCTGCCCCTGGGTGGGTGCAGCACTCACACCACCAATCCCAGTGCTGGACAATGAACCAATCACAAACGCTAGATTCAGCCGCCTCCATGACTGTATGAGGCTTTGGGGGGACATCCAAACACAAACCAACATAATGGGCCTGTAGACTTCCAGCACACTGGGCTGCCCTTGCATTGTGGGGTGGAACCACTCAAGCCCCCACCCTGTCTGCCACAGGAGATACCAGCTGCAGCGCATTGTGAACGTGGAAAAGCGTCAGGACCAGCTGCGTGGCGGCCGCTACCTCTTGGAGCTCGAGCTGCTGGAGCAAGGCCAGCGCTTGGTGCGGCTGTCTGAGTACGTGTCCACGCGAGGCTGGCAGGGCATCGACCCAGCTGGTGCAGAAGAGGCCAGAAACCTGCAGGGCCTGGTCTGGAGTCCCCACAGCCGGCAGCGGAGGCATGTCCTGGACGTCCAAGATCCCGAACCCAAGCTGTGCTGGCCCCAGGGGTTCTCCTGGAATCACCGAGCTGTGGTCCACTTCGTCGTGCCTGGTGAGCCTCTGCAGGGCGGTTACCATGGCACTGTTTTCCCTGCTTTGCTCTCCCCAGAGGAAATGAAGCTCAGCAAAGAGAAGGTGACATAGCATGCAAATAGAGCTGAGACTAGATATTGACTCGATGGCTGGAGCTCTTTCTTTCAGACTAGGTTTCATGGTCAGGTGTGATCCTCACTTGGGGTTGTTGTTGAGAAAATACAACACTGAGAGTACTCGATAGAGTGGTTTTATTTTTTGGTGCTGGGCATGGAGGCCAGGGCCTTGCATGTGCTTGGCAAGTGCTCTGCTACCATATGCCAAGCCCTAAGTGGTTTTGATGATGAGAAGAAAGATGTAACAGGCAGGGGTGTAGCAGTGGGGTAGGACAGGAAATAGTGCATGCTGCTAAGATTGACTCAGAGCCTGGCGGGATTGCTGTGACCCCAGCCCGAGGCCTTCTGCACCTGCCTGGGAGCCTGCGTGGGGAGCCGAGACAGAGGCCTTCCACGGCGAGCGATTGCTCTCCTTTGGGTCTCTGGCGCGTTGCTCGTGGCTTCCTGAAAGTTGTATTATCTTCAGAGCAGGGGCCTGGTGGGGACTCCTGACTCCCATGATGTTCATCTTTTCTTACCTCTGTTTCTTCCTGCCTGGCACCCTGGGGTAGTGAAGAACCAGGCGCGCTGGGTGCAGCAGTTCATCAGAGACATGGAAAACCTGTTTCAAGTCACTGGCGACCCACACTTCAACATCATCATCACTGACTATAGCAGTGAGGACATGGACATTGAGATGGCCCTGAAGAGGTCCAAGCTGCGGAGGTGAGGACACCCCTTCCCCACCTCCCTGCTCTATGACCAGGGAACAGCCTGGGCACCTTCTTCCTGAATCCTAGGCATGAGCTGCCCCACCTGGCTTTCCCGGTTTCCAGTCTTCAGTTCTTTCCCAGGGCTTCCCTGGCCATAATCTCACCACAGGTGCATTTATCATCTTGATTCCAGGGGACCCCAGCAGCTGACTGCTAACACTGAGCTCCTCCTCTATTTCCTTCTGTAGCTACCAGTACGTGAAACTCAGTGGTAACTTTGAGCGCTCGGCTGGACTTCAGGCTGGCATTGACCTGGTGAAGGTAAGTGGTCTGGAAAGAGGTCAGGAAATGGGTAAAGCGCTAGAGAAGACTCCGTGATGTGTAAGGTAGTCAGCCCTTCAGTGGGGAAGGAATAGGACCTGGGAGTGTATTAGTCAGCTTTCCCTTACTGTAACAAAAAACCGAGAGAATCATCTTAACAGAAGGGAAGGTTGTTTTGATTCACGGTTTCAGCCTACAGTGGGTTGGCCCCATTGCCTTTGGGTGCAGAAGCTGCTCCTCTTTTGGTAACAGGGAAGCAAAAAAGAGAGACAGAAAGAGCCCAAGGTCCCATGCCTCCACTGAGCCACTTCTTCCATAGCCCTCACCTGCCAAAGGTTCCACCAGCTGCCAATGGCTCCGCAGGCTGGGAACCCAGCCTGTAACACATGCCCTTCGTGGAACACTTGCCCAAGCCGTAGCAAGGAGCATCTTCTCTGCTCCTTGTGGGACCAGAGTGGCACTAAGCAGATAACAGTAGGACATTTTCAATTGTCAGGGTCCCCAGAGCCCATAAACAGCAGGGAGAGGAGCAGGGTTCACTGTCTGATGTTGACAATGCTGCTCTGACTATGGACACCTGCCCGGCAGGTGGGTTTGGGCAGGTTTGCCAGTCATTCCAATAGGGCAGAGCCTGAGTGCTACCCTGCGAGTTCTGAGAGTCTGGTGACCCCGGTGTTTTGCCCCTAGGACCCTCACAGCATCATCTTCCTCTGTGACCTTCACATCTACTTCCCGGCTGGAGTCATCGATACTATCCGGAAGCACTGCGTGGAGGGCAAGATGGCCTTTGCTCCCATGGTGATGAGGCTGCACTGCGGGGCCACCCCGTGGTGGCCTGAAGGTGAGCCCTGCCTGCATTTGGGAGGCGGGAAGGCCACTACCCCATGGTTCCTAACCTCAGAGCTGCAGGCAGGCACATGGGTGAATGTCGGAACCCCTTGCCACCCCGCCCCGGTGGACCATCCACCAGAGCAGTGGGTGCAGCACTGACTGTTTCCTGCCCCTCTTCCCTCACTGGCTTGTCAGACACTGAGGAAGCACCTGTCATGTGCAAATGCTGGGCCCTAGGGTGCTAAGCAGGCATCATGGCCGGAGGCTCCCTGGCCGTAGAGAGGGAGGTGGACAGTAACTCAGAGGGGCTGCTGCTGTCATATCTGACTGTGGGCCCGAGATCTGCCTGGGGCCACTGCTGCATTTGCTGAACCCTGAACCTCAGTTATGGGCCTTCCCTCCACAGGCAAGGTGTTTGCTCAGCAGAGAGAGGTTTTGGGCCCTGCTTCCCCTTACCCCTGTCCTCAGAAGAGCCTCTAGCATGGCCAGAGGCCTCTGTAGTCCTCCTCCTGGCCCCAGCTTGGCTCACGAAGCTTCTTGGCTGTTCACAGGCTACTGGGAGGTGAATGGGTTTGGACTACTCGGCATCTACAAGTCAGACCTGGACAGGATCGGGGGCATGAACACCAGGGAGTTCCGGGACCGCTGGGGTGGAGAAGACTGGGAGCTGCTGGACAGGTGACTGGGGAAGGAGGGTGTCCAAGGCAGCTGCCGGAATTCCATTTGGCATGGTGCTCTGAGAAGGGACAGGGCGGGATCAACCCAGCTGCACCGAGGTCACACATCCCAGTGCTGTCAGGTGGCTCACACTCAGCTTGCAGAGGGGGAGGACACTGCTGCTGTCCCAGGGTCACAGGGCTGATGTGACCACTAAAGGTAAAGGTTGATAAACCGTCAGAGGAAAAGCAGAACCATTGAGCTGTGCAAATGCAAGTAGCAGTGTTCTCAGCACTAGGCAGGAACCCTGGTGAAGACAAGCGGGGCCAGCTCTCCGCCCCACCAGCACCACCCGGAGGACAGGGTGAGGCTAACATAGGTTAAGGTCAGAAAAGATGCCCGGGGTAGGGGGCGCGCAAGAGACCGTGTGGACCTTAGAGGGTGGTGAGGTTCCCAGGGCCACTGTGTCCCTGGCGCTGGGCCTGAGAGAGGACAGGGACATGGAACTCAATGCAAACTGTGGGCTTGGCAGGGAGTGAGGTTGGGCAGGATGCTGGATTGTAGGGGCGGGAGGAACATGTGGTAGTGAGGAAGGTTCTCCCCACTTTTGTGTAAGTTTCTTCTTTTAAGAAATTTGCTGCCTCCAGGGATGGTGGTGCACACCCATAATCCCTGCTCTCAAGATCAGCCCGCCCGGTGTACAGTGGTGGATCAGCCTTGTTTCAAACAAAAAAAAAGTTTGCACTAGAAGAAGGGAAAGAATGTGGTACCTTGAGCTTTGATCCTGAGAGGAAGGAGCAAAGGGGGAAAGAAAGGGTATAAGTGTTGGAAGGGTCCCGGAAAAGGTGGTACAAGCACCCCCATTTTTCCAAGGAGAAAACCAAGTCACAGAGAGTAGGTAACAGTTAGCCCCAAACCTCTCTCCCTAAAGTCTCAGAGGCATAAGAAGCAGCCTGTTTGTGGTTTTCCCATGGAGGGAAGAAAGAAAAGGACGGTAGCCATACTAAGAGAATTATGGGTGGGAGGGGAGGAAGCTGAGGGAGTGAAGACGACTCAGATCTCATAAAGCTGGGTCACAGCAGCCTGCAGCTGGGATTTGAGGGGCTCAGAGCCACATTACGCCACCCTTAGTCTCCGTGCTGGGCTTCCTGCTTCAGTGCAGACCTCCAGCATAATTCCTACTCCTCTTGATTTCTCTGAGGCCCAACAAGAAAGAAACTGTGCCCAGTGGGCTGCGCATGCAGACAAGGAACAGGGTGGGCTGGAATGTGCTCAGCATCAGAGCTCTTGCTTGGCTTGCGTGTGGCTTAGGGTCCATCTCCAGCACTGTAACAGAAGGAAAAGGAAAAGGAAAAAAAGAAAAAACCGGAACTGAACAGAACAGGGAGGGCCCAGGAGGAGCTGTGTGGCTCCAGTGCCCTGGGCCCATAGATAGAGAGCAAAGTCCAGGCAGGTGACCTGAGGCCACTGGGCCCTGGGCGCGTGCTGGACCTGTGCTGGGCACTTGATACCCATCACCCCTACATATGTGCGAATCTGTGCAGAGATGCTGAGTAGAGGTGGTGGATGTGTGTACATAGACAGACATGTTTATAAAATCAGCATCTTCTTTCTAGAGATGGCGAGCAGACTCTGACAGATGCCGTCTCTTGCGCAGTCCGGGAGCTGGGACTCCAGCCTTGGTTGGCTGGCCGGCTGCTTCCCACCGTACCTACTTCCTCTGCCCCGTGGGAGGCGCCCGGGAAAGGAGGGTCTGAGGTCCGAGGGCTGCGGGCTCACCGCCATCCCTTCCTCCTCAGGATCCTCCAAGCAGGCCTGGAAGTGGAGCGTCTCTCCCTCAGGAATTTCTTCCATCACTTCCATTCCAAGCGAGGCATGTGGAACCGCCGTCAAGTGAAGATGCCGTGAGGCCCATGGTGGGGCTGGCTGGACCCACTGCTATGGCTCCTTGACTTGGGGTTGCTTCCCAATGCCCTGCTCACTTCAGAGGAGAGGGAAGAAGGGGAGCAGAAGGATGGCCGGGTCCCAAGAGGCCTCAGTGCTGCGCTCCTGTCCACCGGGAGCTGCCCCTCATGTGGAGACAGGTCCCAGGGCTCCTCCGCCACTCGCTCAGCCGACAGAGATGGATGGCTCCTGAGACGATGGAGCGGTGCGGTCAGGGAGAAGAGATCCTCCCTGCGAACCATCCTGCCCTCATCCCTGGAGGTGCATTTCATTGTCCTGGCATCGACTCGGGGATGGGTGCTGAGGGGGTATCCCTACTCGCACACCTCAGGCACACTGTGTGTTGCGGTGTGACCCTTGGGCACTGTCCCTTTCAGCGGTGCTGGTCCTCTATGGAGCAGTTCTGGCTCTAGCCCAGGCTTATGCCTTCCTAACACATCTCTCCTGGTGGCCACTGAGCTGCTGGCCACTGTTAGGGCATTAATTTAAGTCCTCCTGATGGCGCTAACTTGGGACTGGAAGCACAGAGCTGGGAGTGCCTTCCTGGTAAGGGGGTGGGGTAGGAGGGAGGTGGGGTCTGGAAGGCAGTGGGTCCATCGCTGCTAGTGGTTGTGGTGTGGCCCTGCAAAATGGGCAGGGAGAAGAGGACCAGAGAGAGAGCCCCTCCCCTTCCAGGTTCACACTGGGCGGAGGCCTCTGGAGAGACCACTCGTGCTGTGCGAAGAGAATTTGGACAGAATGTGGCAGCGATCCTTACACTAAGGGTGCAGAGGCCGGGGGGTGGACAGGGAAGTGGAGAGGGCCCAGACACCTGACCCTGTGCAGAAGCAGAGAACAGACAAGAGTGGCTGGGAGCAGACAGCACAGAGGATGGGGAGGTTCCTTCCCTGGGGGCAGGTGAGCAAGAGGTAAGAAGAACTGAGAAGTAAAGCAGTTTCAGGGAAAAGGCCTGGCCTTTGCAGTCTGTAGCCCCCTATTTCTGTCATCTGATGGTCACACACTTGTCTTGCACTAATAAACCCCAGGTGCTTTTGTGACTGGGCACTGTTCTGCTGCTGCTGCTGCTGCTGAACTCACCAGTTTTGCATTTGGGTGCTTGCTCTTGAACCCCGAGTGTATGGAGGACTCTGCTTTAGGGAAGGGCTGGGGGAAGTGCCGTAGGTCCTGAGGCTGCTTGGCTGAGCCCAGGGTCCACACTGTGACAGGCCAGATGGCAGCATCTGGAGCTGCAGGGCCTGCCCAGAGCATCTGCCTTCACCGAGAGCAGAAGTTTGGCATGCAGGAGGCTGGAGCCTGCAGGTATCTGTGGGCCATTGGGAGACTCACTGCCTTCCGTAAGGAATCAGGAGGTTATGCTTATGGATGCCCTATGTGCCCCTGGGCTGTGGCCTTTTCTGGTTCCTGCTCAGGCTTTCCTGCCATCTGGGAAGGGCCCATGGGCAGCAGGCAGGGCTGCAGTTGGCCAGCTAGGGTCCAGGGTCTCTCTAGGGCCACTCTCATTCTTGGCACTGCTTTGGGGGGTCAGAACTGGTCCTTGCAGCTCTCCTGCTTTGCTTCTCTTGATGACTGAGGGTTGCCCAGCCTGCCTGCACCCCTCTTTCTAGGCCAGTGCCTTGTGTTTATACTTCCACACCATCTGCCTTAAGGGGCCTGTCTTGGCCCCTGCTCTGTAGGGAAATGTCTTGGGTGGGCAAAGGGAAGACATTAATTAAATACAGCATCTTCTTAGAAAAACCAACCAATGGCTCCTGTGTTTTCCTATCACCTATTCTTGGTGGGAGACGTTGGGGCCAAGGGGCTCAAGGGTCACATCTCTGTCCCTCAGCTCTCGTGGCCATGCCAAGGACTCTCCCTCCCATCTCCTGCCTCCCACCCTTGCTGCTAGTTTGGTGTCTGCTCTGGTGGGTACAGATTCTCTGCGTCGTGGTTTACTCAGAAAGAGCACAGAATTGTCCTCTTCTGGTATCACACAGTGAAGTAACCAGTGATGACTGGCTCAGCAGGTTAATGAAGGTGGTGTTTCTGCTGAGAACACTGCTGAGAAAGTGTTCTGAGAAAGGTTTCTGCTGAGAAAGGTGGCAGACCTCCTGGAGGAAGATGGCGAAGTGCAGGGCAGACGGGCTTGTTCTAAAATGGCAGATAGGGCTGGCCAGGGCTGTAGCTCGGGGTGGAGCGCTTACCTGGCATGCATGGGGTCCTGGGTTCCATCCCCAGCACCATAGAAAAATAATCATTTCTGTTTGGGCTAGGGACGCCCTGTTGCTTTATAGGTGCACATTGACTTTCCCAGTTATGGACGCCTAGGCAAAAAGTTTGTATGCTTAGATGTGTGCTTAAAAGCGCAAAAGTTTATGGTACATTCTTGAAAAGGATCGTGCATATATAAGATGTGATCAACAAATATGAATGTTTAAATTCTTTTTTAAAAAAAACTGTTGTAAAAGACGCATTGGTGTTCATCTCTCAAAATGCTCCCCTCCTTTCCAATACAGCTGTTCTTACCTCTTTCTCCAACACTTTGGATGGAGGTCCTTTTCCATGAGTGTCTTCCGTTGTGTTGTCATGCCTGCGTCCTTGTCCTGAATCGATTTAAAACTTTCACCTTTTGAAGTCGTTTTGACTTTAGGAAAGAGCCAGAAGTCGTCCCACAGTCCAGGTTTGGTGAATAAGGTGGATGGGACGCACCATGTTTTTAAGGCGTCTGCATCTCCGCTGGATCTGACCCAGCAACAGCCTTCACTGTATTTTTGATTACACCTTGCAAAGACACTCATGGAAAAGGGCTTCAGAAACTGCTTCAGAAAATGGTGAGAATGATGGGGTCAGTGAAACGAGGGGTTAATGGCAGTGTGTCTTTGGTGGGGGCGGATTTGAGACAGGGTCCCAATATGTAGTCCAGGCTGTCCCTTGAACTGACCATGTAGCCCAGGTTAGCCTAAAACTCACAGAGGCCCTCCTGTCTCAGCCTCCCGTGTGGTGGGATTACAAGTGTTGCCATCATACCTGGGTGCAATGTGTTTGCTGTAATCCTCTGTGTATTTATTTGTAATAAATTAAGTTGAGCCCTTCCCTATGTTTTGATCACAAATGTCTGCATCAGTCCAGAATTGACTCATCTGCAGTTACAACAGATAATAGCTCTTTCTAGGACCCAAAAGGAGAGGGCATGCAGATGCCAGCCCTGGCGTTGGAGCCTTGGCCATTGAAGACAGAAGATGGATGCACAGTGGATTTGCAGAGGTCTTTATGGAGAAAAAAATTCATTTTACAGAAAGGGAAACAGGTCTGGAGCAGAGGGAAGAGGCGGGGCAGAGTCAGAACCTGAGTCCTCAGGTTGGGCTCACTCGGCCTCCAGCACGTCCACGTTGGGATTGTGCCTGGGAAGAAAGATCCTCGGACCAGGATTGTGCCTGGGAAGAAAGATCCTCGGACCTGAGTCTGGGCTCAGGGGTCCACACCAAGATGGAGTCGTTTCACGCAGTAAAACGTCTTGATGGAGGTGCTGTGGGCAGGGGCCAAGGGCATCTACACAGCTCTTTTAGAAGCTCTCCCAGGGGCCATGGAAAATGCCTGTTGGCCTGGCAGAGCGGGGAGGAGGCAGGCAGAAGCAGTTCTAGACCCAGTTCCTGTGGGGAAGCGGGGAAGAGGGATGAGGAGGGCAGGCCAGACAGCTCGGGGGTCCTACCGAAGGCTCCAGAGCCCAGGAGCTCAGGACGGGGGGCTAAGGGGGCTGCCTTTCCAGCCAGGCCTCGTGGCTTGACTGCTGCTGGCCCGTGGCCCACAGTCTGAGTGGTGAGGGCTACTGGGCAGCAGCAAGGAGAAATTCCACATCTTATTTGGCAGCAGGCCAGAGCCACCCACTAGCTGCGCTCCCTCGCACCCCGTCTCCGATTGTGGGAAAGGGTGAGACCAGGATTGAAGGAGGAGTCACCAGTGATGGAGAAAAGGACCCAGGGCAGGCTCTGTGGAGTCGGTTCAGCGCTTCCAGATCCCCACCCCCAGCTCAGCAGGGGACATCCCTCTGAGCTCGCATGCCCTAGCAGAGTGAACCGCTTGGGAGCCCCATGCTTCACCTTTAGAGAGGGCTCCTGGAGGCAGCCAGGAGGCCCATCTTCTGTGCCCCGAAGGCCGTGATGAAAACATTGAACACGACGGTGATGAAGACCAGGACGGTGGCAGCGTTGTTGAGCTGGTTTAGTCGCCGCTGGTTTTCTACCTCGTTCAGGTTCAGCCTTGCTGTGGAGCAGGGGGAGTAGGGGGTGAAGACCAGGGCGGAGGCCACACCTGGAGCTTCCCGCCCACAGCTGCCAGTGCAGAGAGAACCGTGTGCAGGCCGCAAGGGAGGCGAGAGGTGCTGAAATGCCTGCAGCCTCTGGACCAGTGCTTGGGGCATCCACGTGGTGCTTCCTGGGCACTGAAACTGAATCTTGTAAGAGACAGTAGGGAAAAGGCACCGTGGACATCGATGGGAATGTAAACTGGACAGGTGCTATGGAAATCACTAAGGAGATTCCTCAAAAAAAAAAAAAAAAAAAAGGCTGTGTTCACAGGCATTGGTCACAGAAAGAGCAGGCATTGCAGACTCACCACAGTCACTATTTTCTCTACTCTAGAACCTCCTTGCAGATATCCATAGCCTCTTGGAATTTTGTAATCAGCCCATTCAATCTCAAAAGGAGACTTAAAGTCAGGTCTTACTTTTTATGCACTATTTATTAAATTGGAAAGAATTTAAAAGGACCAGTATTCCTTTGCTTGAAACATTCTGATGCTTATAAAACAATGAAAGTGTTTAGGGAAATTTATGCACAGTCTAAAAATTTAATTTATTTCTTTTAGGTCCAGTTATCATCTCTTGAACATGGGGAGCATTGTTAGAATTTCTTAGCCCATTATTGAATGGGCCTGACGAAAGATCATAGGTCATCTCTATGAGATTAACATTGATATGTGGAAAATCAGGGGAAATAGAAGTTAGATAGTTATTAACAGCAATAGGAACAATCTTAATACCATTCAATTAAATAAATCTTTTGACCTGAAATTATATTTTTTCTTATTTCTGTAGCATTGCAGTTTAATTTTCCTTTATATTAAGTGTATGCTGTATGGTTTGAAATAAATTGTTGTTCCCCATATCTGATTCCCCAGAGTACATGTTTGGCAGAGAATAAAAGGTAAAAATAATAATGTAAAAAAAAAAAAAAAAGTTGGAATTGTATTTGACCCAGCTGTTCCCTTCTTGGTACTGTATCTTCCTGGACAATACATAGACATAGTGATACAGGTTTACCCATGTTTATAGCAGCACAACTCCTAATAGCCAGAGCTTGGAGGTGACCTGCATGTCCGTGAGCGAGATAAAGTGTGTTTACACGCAGGGAGAACTACTCTGCTGCCGCCCATAATGTTAAGTGAATGAAATCTGACATGAGCTTAAATAGCACATAACTTTTTATCTAAGAACCCAAAGTACATATTAAAAAGACAAACAGTAGGAAACGGAGATAGATGTTTTGCAAACAGAAAAGAGATCCAGGAATGGAGGGAAGAGGAAGGAAGGGGAGAGGGATTTAAACAAATTACGATGCGGTAAGTGCATGTCCCTACCCGCTGAGATAAATGTAAACATGTACTGCAGACATGTACTAATAAAAAGCTTTAGAAGAGAGAAGGTCAGAGTGCCCACAGCAAAGGTGATTAGGAGCCCCAGCGCCCTTAGCCACGGAGGGTGGTCATTCCACAAGGGCCGTGGCGTGTCCACCCGAGAGGAGGGCAGGAGCTGGCACAGCAGCTGCCCTCGAAGCGTGGGAGTTGGAGCAGAGGGCTGACACGGGTTAGCGGGGCAGAAAGGTGGACACGCACAAACGCAAGACCCCCCCCCCCCCGGCTCCTCACCGATGGCCACGA
>PVJX010045092.1:0-12881 GCA_004027295.1 Dolichotis patagonum | reverse complement strand
GCTGAAGGAGAACAATCTCCAGCCCAGATTGATGTATCCTGCAAAACTCTCTCTAGAAATTAATGGAGAAAAAAGATGCTTCCATGACAAAGAGGAACTAGGAGAATTCGTGACCACCAGTCCAACCCTACAAAAAATACTGAAGGACATTCTAGGGAGAGAGAACAAGAATACGAGCATTTCAGGAACAGTGGCAGAGAGGCCTCAGTAAACGAGGCAGACAGTGGAGTGGAAGAGAAAAATAGACTATCAATGGCAGAAAAATAGAATAGCACAAATGAGGCAGAGAAGATTGGCTATAATCTCTAGTATAGAGGGCCTTGAAATACTAACAGAGAGAAACACAGGCAGAGTAGATCAGGAGATAGGGTCCATTGAGCTGCTCTATATAGGGAGGCACTGGGACCCAAGACAAGCAGTGCACCCCATGGGAGTGAAAGGGGAGGAATTGTCTAAAAAAGGGAGGCAGAGGATATTGTTAATGGGGTAACAAGATTTAAAATTTACATTATTCTCACCACTCTGCTTGGATGGATTACGTGCTGTTCCAGTTTGTCTACTTACGCTAGACTTGAGGACATAGTCAGCTATCCCAAAAATAAGGGGACATATTATGGTAATCATCCCTAATTTTCCTATCAACTTAATCTGAAGCCCTTTATAACTTATACTGTCTTATTATGGCTGATCTTATTTGAATCTGGTTTGTTAGATTGCTACTTTGTATTGACTGATTTTATTTAAATATGTTATGATTGATAGCATCAAGTCTAAGAGTATAGGCAACTACACTGAAGATGACAAGATTCACTAAGATACCCACTCTGGTTTGATTATTACTTGCTTTTGAAGTCTTATAATGTCTCCAATGCTTCGTTTTTATTAATGTTGTTATACACTGCTGAGACACCATGGTAACCATTGTAGATCACCTTGTATTGCGGTTTTATGTGGCTTTTCTGCCTCATGCTTTTCTAAGAATTGTTTTGTTTTATCTTGCTTTGTTTTGTTTTTCCTGCTAATACAGAAATGTAGATATATATGTAGAGACTCATGCATGTGTAGAGCTTATAAACAGTTTACGAGAACCAACTATATAACACATGTTGAAATGAACAACTATTTTGAAGAAAAAGAGACACTACAATACCCAGTGTTGATTCCATAATGTCATGGTGTGAAATCCAGCAAAACTATCACTTTTTGTTCAAAGTGATCTTAGCTTGCTTTGCCTTAAGTTCAACACACAGGCATGGGCAGCTGTTTTGAGGAGAATGAGAGACACTATGACAGCCATTCTTGGCTTCCCTAATGTCTGGTCTTGAAGACCTGAAATGCCCTCCTCGTCCTGCTCAGATCAATTCCATACTAGGTTGTTTCATGTGAATTCCCTGTATGTGACAATATGGACTATTTGGAAGAAAACAAGAGTCAATATGATAGAGCGTGAATATCTCCGATTGTCTAGTTTTGAAATTTTTGTCTCTTACATTGCTTTCTTGTGATCCGCTTTGCTTTGTTTTGTTGTGTTTAATTTTACCCTTTTGATATAATTGCATGTATATTTGAGTGGGTAAGATGAATGACCATATTGCTGTTTTTGTCAATGGATCATGGAGCAGAACTGTTAACAGTCTCACTGTTTGAATGTCTACTTTACATGTTTTAACTTTGTAATTTGAACAACTATTTCCAAGAAGTAAGTATGTAATTTGTCAAGTAATAATTTCTTAGGTTTTTTTGTTGTTGTTCTTTTCCTTTTTTCCTTGGAATACTGTATTGTGGCTACTCTTTATTCTGTTTTGTTTTGTTTTTTTCTCTTTAAATAAAATTATTTTTTAAAAAAAGGTATGAGTGTTCTTAGCCTGTCCCTTCTCCTTGCTCATGAAGGATGATTTGGGTCTTTCCACCTTAGTTTTGCCTCTTAACTTTGTTACTACAATATCAAGCATTGGACAAAGTTATAAGCTTTGCCGTATTTGTTTCATCTCGTGTGTTTTGCCAGCCCATTTAGAAGTGAGCTGGAAGCTCTTTCTGCCTCTGGGCATTGCCTACTGATAAAGACCTCCTCCTATTCACTAGTACAGTGCTCTCGCCTAGGAAATCCATAGTAACTCAGTGATATCATCTAGGACTCAGCTTTCCCCACGTGACCCCGCAATGGTTGTGTATAGGAAAGACCAGTTCTTCTGAGTTCTGGGAAAGAAAGGGAAGGTAGAAGGCTCCAGGACAGTCCTGGGCAGGTGCAGTTGGAAAGGAAGACAGAACAGCTGCGATGCTGCCATAGAGGAGCCATGGCTGGTTGGAGATGTGGGAGGAGGAGCCCAGTGACCCTGACATTCCAGCTGGCTGCTCTAATGTTCACTTCTGTGAGATGGGGCTTGGAGGTTCAGTCGAGCAAAAGTTGGGCTGGCATTTTTCCGTCTTTCCTCCTCACCAGCAGTCTAGGTCTTACCCTTCAAGACCACTTTCCTCATGGGCACTATAGATTCTGTGTGTCCCAAGTCAAGTTCATTGTCTTTGGTCACCAGTCTGCTGTGCCATCTCTGTTTCTTGCTTGAGGAAGGGTACATCATCCTGACACCTCCAGCTGGAAGCTGTCACACCCCTCTCTAGCTCCTCCCCTTTGCTCCATGTCAGTTTCTGTGGAATCTTTGACCTTTCATATCTCAGCCTGTCTGCTTTCCTCTGACTTCACTGCCACCCCTTCTCTCAAAGGGCCATCTTTGTCTCTTGCTTGGATAATGGCAGTTGGCTCCCCCCCACCCCGCCATCTTGTGGTTAAACAGCTGTAGCTGCTGGTGGCTGTTTTCTGGGTGTTGTGATGGGGTGGCCACTCTGGATGTGGGTGCACATGGTGTGGTAGAGCTGGTTCTACCAGACATGGTACCCAGAAGTGACCTGTATGCAAGTCTTGAGTGATGGTGGTGGGACGGCATGAACAAAGGCACTGAGGCATGACTGACTTACCTCTCTGTGCCTCAATGTCTCCATGTGTAGGATGGGTGCAGTAATCAGGCCTACTTCAGGCCTGTGGGTAGGGTTATGTGAGTCAGCAGATGTCAAGTGTGTGGCAGGTAGTGAGTGCTGTGCCGGGTTAACTGTTGTCCAGGTTATTGCTGCGGAGGCACTGTGGTGTCTTCTCCATGACGTCTCTGTCTAAAAGGTTACAGGCTGTGGTACTTGCAAAGGCCAGGGATAATGCTGAAATGGCCACACAGGCCAGGTAGGGGCTGAAAGCTCCAATGCATGGGGCAACCTGCTCTGCCCAGCTGACAACCACCAAACAGGGTTATGGGTCCAGTGCACCTAGAAAAGTCAGAGATCCACAATTGTATGTGAAACCCAGTTTTTAGACAATTAATTTTAAAATACTAAATTCTGCACAAGTCCAGTGAACTTTGTCAGTGGGCCAAGTTTACCATGAAGGCTACCATCTTACAACGTTTCTTTGGAGCTCCTTCTGGGTAATCTGCTGAATGTGGCATAGCTCTCCCTCTAGGATGGGAGTCACTGGTTCTGGAACTTGGTTTTGACGAGTTCCTTTTTCTTGCAGGACTTCTCTAGGCAGGTTATGTCACCAGCAGAGGCTGCCCTGAAGCTCCCTGCGGCCTGGAGACTATGTACAAGAAGAATGGTCTGATGGCTAGCGTGTTGGTCACCTCTGCCACTCCACAGGTACGGAGGCTGCAGTCAGGATTGGGTAGGGCCTTCAGCTGACTCAGGCTCCAGCAGAGCCATGACAGCAAGGCCACAGGCCTGCATTGAATGCTACCATTCTTAGCACTCCAAGGTCACTGGCCACACTAGGCATGAGAGTTGGGAGGCAGTCAGCCCTAAGGATCAGTGTGTTTTCTGAAGTTGTTCTCTTCAAAGAAAAACAAATACCTGCTCAGTCCAGCTGTAACAAGTGCCACATTCCATTTTGGTGGCAAGAAGGGATCAGACCTTTCCCAGGAAAAGCTGCTGCTGATTATAAATAAGTTGCACATTCCAGAATGAAGTCAGACAGAAGTCATTCCAACTGGGCTCTTGTTTACCTTTCTCCAGAGGAAGTGACTATAAGCAGTGATGATCTGAGGGGGCTTGGGCCAGAGCCCCGGTCTGAGGCAAGCTCCATGATAGAACTGACATGCAGAAGCAGTGGGTGTCATCTGAGGCCGGGTGCCTCTCACACACCGGCCAGGCAGTGTTGGGTCTTGGGCGCACATCAAGCAGAATAACCATGCAGAAAGTCCTAGGAGCCAGTTTGTTTCTTACACATCTCTCCAAAAATTTCTCATGTTGACCCTCTTAACGTTGAAATCAAATTTGTGGGTGCTTTTTAAAATGTATGGGGCCAGTATAGTTCATAAATAAAGTTACTGCATCACCATCATCATCAATTAAAAGATTTAGGGCAACTTTTGACTGAAACAATTCCCTTGAATAAGTGTACATTTGGGTACAATAGGGTGTTATGGGAAAGTTAAAAAAAAAAAAAAGAAAACCCAAATCCCAGCAGTGGATTCTGGTGACTAGAAGAATCAGATTTCCATTTCCATCTATAAGTTTACTCCCTCCAGAATGAAACTTTTTCATTCTCTCTTCTGTGTGAGGGTATGTACGTGGATCTATATGAATGGGAGTATGTGTGTGACAGATGTGTGTACACACACCTGTACTGAATATAGTCATCCCTTCATATTCAAGGAATCCACAAACCATGAATCAACAGTGTTGAAAAAAATTTCATGTGTACTGAACATGCACAGACTTTTTTCTTATTATTCCCTAAATAATATAGTATGACAATCATTTATAGAACATTTATATTTTATTAGGTATTATAAGTAATCAAGAGATGACTCAAAGTATATGGGAGGATATGCACAGGTTATGTGCAAATACTAGGCCATTTTATATAACACCCTTCAGCATCTACAGATTTTGGTATTCTTGAGGGGTCCTGGAACAACCCCCTGTGGTACTGAGGACCACCTCATGCACATACCTGTGTATCCAGTACATGGTAAGTAAATACTCCATAATATTTGTTGAATATTCAAATAAATTCATGGATAATTGAAGTGCTCATTAACTCTTGGTGACTGAATGACACACGCATAGCCAGGCGTGCCCCTAGTTTAGTGCTTACTCTATTACAGGCACTTTGTGTGTTCCACGGGCATCCTCTCATTTCACCCTCACCACAACCCTATCAGCTGTGCAGCTGAGGTTTATGGATGAGGAACCTGAGGTATACAGAGGTAAACACACTGCTTTGATCCCATAGCTGGGCAGGCTGATGGATTCAATTTGAGACTCCCATGCTGTCCCAGAGTCACCTCTGTCAGCTTCCAGGAAGGTGGGTGGAAGAAGCAGAAATATTTATAAATCTTTGCCTTTGCAAGGTCAGTACTTAAGACTGGAAAATAGAATCAAGAACTGATTCTGGAAGCATCAGTAACTGTCTTTATTACTTTTCAGACTTATTTTCAGACCCAAATTTTCCTCAGGGGGAAATTTGTCGCCTGTGGCACTTTTATTTTTTCAGTACTGGGGCCTTTGCACTGAGCTACATTCCTAGCCTCCTTTAAAAAACGTTTCTTTTGAGACAGGGCTTTGCTAAATCACCAAGTTGCTCAGGATTTGCTCAAACATGCAGTCCTCCTGCCTCAGGCTCCCAGAGTGCTAGGATTAGAGGCCTGCACTGGCTGTGACAGTTTAGGATAGCCAGGCCTTGAGCCAGCATCTCCTTGAGAGGGGATTCTGCTGGTGGATTCTCAGCTTTGTTCAGTCATTTGAGCCACAGTGCTGGGACGTGGGAGTTGACATTGCTTTATTACAGATGATGAGTGAGACTCAGCAAAATAAAGTCACTTGCCCAAGTTCAGGTAGCAGGCAGTGTGAAGCTGTCTTTTTATTCAGGTCTGTCTAACTTCAGAACTCTTAACTACAATGGTCTACTGCTTCTTAAGACCTCCTCAGGGTTTTCAGTATAGCAGATTCCTTTGTAAAAACCTTTCCACGCCACAGACCTACTGAAGCTAGCAGGTTATGTTCCTACTCCTCTCCTTAACTTCACATTTTTAGTTGTTGACTAGTAGATTCCCTCACTGGCCTAAAACACTCTTGTTTCCAGTAAGATTGCAGCATTTTTCCAGATATAGCAATTTTGGAAAGAGTGAAATAGAAGGAATTAATAAAAGCATATTCTGTAAATCCTACTCCAAGATGTTGAGGTTAATGGAAACCACAAAACCCTTCTTGATGAGTTGAGATGAATAAAATCACTTATGAACAGGGCACAAGTTTTGGGTGGTAAGCCTGATGGATTCCCAAAAGTGGAGTTTAACAAAATTAAATAAAATTACAGAGAAGGCATGTGCAGCATTCTGAGGGATCCATACAGTGTGGGATTTCATGAAACCAGCCACACTTGGGGAGTTTTAACTTGCATCTTTATGGCAGCTCCTTTCTTTGCATGCAGGATTCAGTGTGTCCTTCTCGCAAGGGACTCTTCTAAGTGTAACTTTCACGACAGTCTCCAAAGCCCAGTGGTTACCTCTCAGCTCATCAAGCAGCAGGCTCTTGAGTTTCCAGTGTACCACATGTGAAATAAACCTCCAATGAGGCCTGGAGGGCCCCTTTCACATTTTGGGTAACAATTTCCTGTAACAAGTTTAAGGAAAAAAAAAAAACAGGTGAACCAAGGTCATGTTTGAAAGACATAGGGGAACAGAAGGTTTCCTCAGGCCTCTGAGAGGTGGGGCCTGTTGTCTGTAAGGGAGGATTGTGCTGGGACATTTTGTTATTATCCTGTGCATAGAATCCAAGGTCTCATGCATGCAGGCAAGGCTCTCCCATTGAGTTCCACCCCAGCCCTGTGTTGTAACTTTTTACCTACTACAGTACTGCTGGTTAGAAACAGTGGTAGTGGCCAAAGCTATTTCTGGGGGGAACCAAGCAGAAAACTACATTCACATTCTGGCTTTCAGTTTTGCAGCTGAGCTCCCTTAGACAAGTAACATTGCCTCTACTTCCTTATCTGTCAAATGGGAATAATAATAGTATATTCACACAGGGTAAAGAGAATTAAATTAGAACATGCATTTGAAGTGGTTCACATAGTGCCTGGAACAGAGTAAAAGCCCAACGCAATGGGAGGTTTGCGTTGTGTGATAGTGTCACTCTAGCACCCTCTATTTTGGGGAGGTGGGGGTCAGTGATCCAGGCCAGACCACTCAGGTGGCGCCATCTCTCTGCATTCTCCACAGGGCAGCAGCAGCTCAGACTCTCTGGAGGGCCAGAGCTGCGACTATGCCAGCAAGAGCTATGATGCCGTTGTCTTCGATGTCTTGAAAGTGACTCCCGAGGAGTTTGCCGTAAGTGACACAGAACTGACAGGGGTGCTGACATGAACACAGGGTGCTTTGTGCTTTCTTCCCAGGTTGTGAGCAGTCTGTGTGCTCAACAAGAGGCAAGTGCTGATAGAGGATGGCGTGTCCCCTGTGAAATACCACAGAAGGCTGCTCCCAGTCTCGACACCACAGTGAAGGCAAATGCAGTATTCACGACTAGCTAGAGAGAGGACCAGGTCACAACACAGGGAGAATAACACCATTTTAAAAAGTGCACGCTGCACGCACACATCGAATATTTAGACAAGGCCTAGATTTGATGTTTATGTATTCATATATATCTGGATCTATGAACCAGGCATATTACTTACTGTAGCTTTTAGTTATAGATTCCAGGTATTTGTAATTTAAGTTTTCTTCTTTTTGTTTATTTTTACCTTCTATGATTTTATAATTGCCATTTTCTATAATGATAGACAATATTATTTGAGCAGTTTATTAAAAATTAGAAGTCTAAGAAGTTTTTTTTTCTCCAGCCGGTGTTGCTGCTGGGCTGACCAGCATATTGCTCAGGTAGAGCAGAGCTGGCTCCTCATTTTGTTATGACACTTTCCTCCTTGTGGACCTTACAGGAAGTGGGAGTGCACTGGCTCTGGGGTGACTTCAGGTCTGATTCCAAGCACTGTCCAAGGGCTGTGTTTCTCTCCAGAACCATGGAGGTACTTTAGACCCACTTTCTCCTGTTCTTCTTTGTGTAGAGATTTCATGCCCTGCAGGGTACCATGGGCCTTCTTATTGCTCAACCGTCCCTGACTCCCGCATTCACTCTGTGCCAGGCCCAAAATAATGAAGATCAGTCCTCCAAGCCCTAACCAAAGTAATTCCATTTTGTAGTGGGCCAGTTCAGCTGCCCAGCGGCCCTCCCAGATGCGGAGGCTGTGCGCCAGACTGCAGCATCACAGGATTGTCCAGTACTGGGGCTTGACAGTGCCAGCTGAGAGAAGCAGAGCACCTGATAAGGATGGGAAGGGCTGGAGTACACACAGCTTTTCCCAGGACTCTCATCGTTTGCTTCTGCTTTTTGCTATTTACCTTTGAGCTATGTATGCACTGTCGCTTGGCAAAGGGCTGTTGATGACTTCAGTAGTGCTGCAACCTACGGGTCACTCCTGCCCTGAAATCACCCCCAAAAGTCCATTTGCTCCCTAAACTATACTTGTCTTCATCATTGATTGGACTCTTAGTACCTTCTTAATTCAGAGGCAGATGTTCCTTTTATAGCTTTCCAGAAAATTATAGAACAGCTGTGTCTGAGGGGTCCCTTTAAAACATGCTTAAAACCAGCCAGTGATTCCTCCCTCCTTCTAGAATAAGACCTACATCGCTCCTTGCTTAGGCCCCCAGTGTTCCTGGGGTCTGGCAACGCCTCCCCTGCTGCCCTTCCCCTGGCTCTACAGCTGTGCATGGGCTGCTCCTCCTTGGCAGCCTGGGCAGCAGCCTTCTGCCTTGCTCTGTCTCAGTCTCTGTCAGGGAGGGCTTTCCCTGCGCTTGTGGAGAGTTTCTCCAGCGCTGTTTCTTCCCTTACCCTGTTCTTTCTTTTCACCTCTTATTACTACATACAATTACATCACAACTCTAATTTTAAAATTGCATATCGCCTCTAGTGGAAAAAAACTTCCTAAGGACAAAAACTGACTTGTTCATTGCTTTTCCCCCAGGACCCGAAATATACCTGGTTCATAGTAGGTGCTTAGTGAATATGTATAGATTGAACAAATTCAATACTTAACAACAGCCAAACAAGGTATGATGTTAGTGCCTGATTTTCTGATGGAGAAACCAAGGACTCAAAAGGATTCTTTTCCTAGTTGAATGTTGGTAGAGGCAGGTCTGAAACTATCACCCCTTAATTACTCACCCAGTCCTGGTAAGTCATAATAAGCTCCTCTATTTAGATACATACTACATCTAGGTTTTGAGCTAAATATTTTATGTGCCTTATTTAGGTTCTTTTTTTACAATAGCCTTATAAGTCAGATATAATTATTATTTATGATATACTGATAAACAAATCAGCACCTAGAGAAGTAAGTCACCTCCTCCAGGTAGCAAGTGGCATAGCTGGGATTTGAACCTGGGACTGATACCCTAGACCAGCCCTTCCCAATGGTAACTTAATCCAAACTACATATGCAGTTTCAAATTTTCTAGTAGCCATGTTAAAAAAAGATATGAAGTTACTTTAAGTAAACACTGACTTTATGTAAAAATGATCAAATTATTGCTGTCAAATATCTTTCAAAGTTATAAGAAAAAAGAGAAGAGAATCCCTATAGATAGTGAAAGTGTACCAGTAAGCAAATAAAATCTGTAACTGTTTTTAAATGACCTGAGAGATGTAAAGAATATTCCAGAAGAATGAACAACTTAAGTTGGAAATAGAGTCAGAAATGAGGTGGCCAAGCTTAGGAAAGAATTGAGAATAAGAAAAAAGTTTTAGAAATGAAGATGAAATATAAGGAACATAAGAGCAAATAAATATAGCAGGAAATGGCTTAAGAAAGTAAACTTATTAATATCAAACTAAATGAGGAAGGAGGTCAAAAGACTGAGATAAAGTGACACGTTAGATAGAGGATCCAGCATACAGATTCTAGGGATCCCTGAAAAGAGGAAGTAAAAGGTAAGCGAGCTGAACCCATACTTAAGTATGCAATTTAAGATAATGCTCATAAAAGAAAAGACGCAAGAGTTCACATTGAAAGAGCTCACTATGAAGATGAGACCGTTAACCCCCAGTGTCTAATACTGCAGACATATTCTTGGTAAATTGCTAGATTTCAAAGGAAAAAGAAACCCTTTGTGTATCTTGGCAAAAAACAGCAAATAACTTAAAAGGGAAAGGAAATTAGTCTAGCACCAAACTTTTTGAAAGAAACACTTTCTCAAATATATTTTTATTAGCATCTATTCATTTTATAAAATAGTGGATTTAAGATGGTATTTTCATATATGTATATATTTTGATTATATTCACACTCCCTGTTGTCTTCCTTTCTAACCCACATCCCTTATTCCCTTTTCTAGTTATAGTCTACTTTTTACTTTCATGTCTTTTTTAGATTTCACATATTAGGGAAACATGTTTTACCTGTCTGAGTCTGGTTTATTTTGCTTAACCTGATGATCTCAAGTTCCATCCATTTTCCTACAAAGGACATACTTTCATTTTTCTTTACAACCAAATCATACTCCATTGTGTATTTATGCTATATTTTCTTTATTCATTCATCTGTTGATGGGCACATAGGCTGGTTCCGTATCTTGGCTGTTGTGAATTGTGCCTCAATAAACAGGGTGTGTATGCTGATTTTAATTACTTCAGTTATATAGCGAGGGATGGTGTGGCTGAGTCAGATGGTAATTCTTAGTTTTTTGAGGAACTTGCATATTGACTTCTATAGTGGATCTACTAATTCACATTTGTACCAACAGTGTAGAAGTATTCATTTTTCTCCTACATTTATTATTTTTTTATATTCTGGTGATAATCATTCTGACTGGGATATAATCCCAGATATATTCTCAGTGTAGTTGTGATTTGAGTTTTCCTAAGAACTAAAGGTATTGAACATTTTTTCAGATACTTATTAGCCATTTATACTACTTCTTTTGAGAAGTGTCTATTCAGTTCATTTGCCCATTTATTGATTGGGTTAATTGAAGTTTTAGTGTTAAGTGTTTTTTAGGGTTTTTTAAAAATATTTTAGATATTAAATCTCTACTGGAAGAGTAGCTGGCAAAGATTTTTCTCCAGTTCTGTGGGCTGTCTCTTCACTCTTGCCATATAGAAACTTTTTAATTTGATGTAGTCTTACTATTTTTACTAGTATTTCCTGTGCTATTAGAGACCTATTCAGGAAGTGTTTTCCTGTACCTATGACTTAAGTGTTTCCCCTGTGTTTTCTTCTAGCAGTTTCAGGCCCTGTATCTACATTTTTTTATCTATTTTGAATTGATTTTTGTACCAGGTGAGAGAGGGATCCATTTTCAATCTTCTATGTACGGATGTCCAGTTTCTCTGCACTATTTGTTAAAAAGACTTTTCTCTGACATGTTTTTGGTCCATTTGTCAAAAATCAGATAGCTGTAGTTACTTAAGTTTGTAGGAAGTACTTTGTTTCTTTTTTCTTCTTTTTTTCTCTTTTTCTTTTATTTCTTTTTTTTTTGTCAAAGGAAAATGGAATAACTTAAGTAGGTTAAGGAAAGAAAAAATGTAACCCAAATTTTATATCCAGCAAAACCGACCTTACAGTGTTAAGGACAAACACAGTCCTGTTAGGAGCCTGCACAGCCTCAGAGAATGTCATCCTCTGAGCCTTCCCAAGCAATCCACTAGACAAACTTAAACAACAAGAAAGACAGCATATACAAGTGAGACTTGTGGAGAGCAGTGAACACATGTCTATTTGTAAAACTAAGTTAGGAATAAAACATAGAGTTTGTAATGGCTGTGCCCAGATAGTAGACAAGAATGTGACTCAAAGTATAAACTGATAATGGAGGGAGAACTGAGAGAAAATATGTAAAAATATCAAAGTTACTTGCAGTATTATATTAGTGATGATATTAGTATTGTTATTCTGAGGCTGTTGTATATATAATGTAGGATAAAGTAAACGAATATTTTTGGTATACCATGATCCTAGTGTATTCCATTTGTCAAAAATCAGATAGCAACATTTTTGATATAGAGGAAAAGAGATGGTATATATATATATGAGTAGTTAAGTTTTTTTAAGAAGTGTTTTGAACTTGGATTACAAATATTAAATATGAATTCCAGATTGTAGACTTGAAATATCATTTTCTGTAAAAGAACTCAGGGATTCCTGGAGAACTGGTCAGCTCCAAGTGTGGGGCTGGAGATGTTCACAATGAGTCTGGCACATACTCCAGTTCCAGGAAGGAAACCATCAGGGACAGCGAGGGTTATGCCAGGACTCAGGAGCCATCAAGAAGACGCTCTCGCTTCACCTTCAAAAGGATAATAATTTTAGATGACTGAAAGCCATCGAACAGTGGGTCACTGATGGATGAGGACAGACCAGTTTATTATCTTAAAAACTGATAACTGTGAGGAAATAATCAAACATTTGTTCTTTCACTTTTTTAAAAAAAAGAGAATCAAACCAAACAAAATAAAACAGAATAAAGCAAATCAAAACAAAACAGTGGCAGTGATACAGGACCTCAAAACAAGATAATAGAAAATCAACAATGGCTACCATAATGCCTCTTGTTATCTTCAGAGTAGCTGCGCATTTCATTAGGCATAATAAAATCAAACAAAACAGAATAGAATAAAACCAGTCAAAATAGTGAAAGTGATAGAGGACTTAAAAACAAAATAATAGGAAATCAATAATGGCTATCATAGTATATCTTGTTATCTTTGAAATAACTGCCCATGCCATTAGATATAGTAAAATCAAACAAAACAAAACAATGAAAATGATACAGGATGTTAAAACAAGA
>PVJX010045091.1:0-12818 GCA_004027295.1 Dolichotis patagonum | reverse complement strand
AAAAAACAGGGAATACTTGTGGTTATGGTTTTAGTCTTCGATTTCATTCAAAGGGAAAAATATGAAAAGCACTGATTTAATTTGTATTAGCAATACATAAGACGCAAAAGTCAAAATTCACATGGCATAAAATGAGGCTGGTACCCTTGGGAAAAGCTATTTGGGAAAGAAAATATGCCTTGAACTGCTGTTGCCCGAGACCTGTCCGACCCTACAAAAGTTATCAGAGAAATCTTTGTGCCAAGGAATTGGGTGGGAGATGAGAGCAAAGAATTCTCAGTGGCCCGTGCTGGGACCCATCTACTGGCTCTGATGAAATTTTAACAACTGATTGAATTTTATCCTTTACTTCTATTACTGCCAGTGATAGAAAGTGGAAAGTGGTTGGGCTTCTCAGTAGTATATTTCAACACTTTGTTGTTAAAATAAATTTTTAAGATTTTGTTGCATAATGAACAATTTATAACAAGCATCCGTCTTCCCTTTTTCAAGTGTCTTCTTTTCCAACTCAGAGAGGACAGTCTTCCTCATGATGTTTTGTTAGTGCTGTTACTGTTGCCTGAATTATTTACATATCTGATGTTGTCATTTGACTTTAAAATTTGTTTGAAATTGAAAAAAAGGAAGTAAGGTAATTCCCACTTGAGTGTTGTAGTGTATTGCTGCGGCTGAAGCAGAAGAATCACTGAGTTCAATGCCAGCCGGGAATACAGAGTGAGTTCAACAGCAACCTGAACTACAAAGCAATACCCTGTCTCCAAAAATAAACCAAACAGCAACAATAACAAAAGTAAGGTACTTCCTTAAGGTAAGTCAGGAAGAGACTTTACCTAGGCCAGTGAGATCGAGGCATTCTTGAGTACTCTCTGATAACAAAATATATATACTTTGAAATTTCATTTAAATGAATGTTTTGATGTATTTCAAATAGTGTAGAAATCTCAAGAAAAAAGGAAAATATGAATATTTTCTTATACTCAACACTATATGTGTTTAATAACCCAATTTTGTCATAAAATCCTGTAAGTACAAATAACATACACTAAAAATATCAGGTCAGGGTAAAGGATACCAAAATCTGTACTGACTTCTCAGTCTTATCTAACTTGCTTTAAGTCATGAAATAATTACTGACCAATACCAATACCATATTTCCTCAGAATCAATTATACAGAGATTGAAAATTGTAGCATGGAGAGTAAGTGTACATGCTCATAAATGTGAGAAAGGTCCCACTACATTGGTATATAAGCTGACGCAGATTTCCTGGCACAAAGACACTGGATTATAGTGGGAAGTAGGTGCTAAACCAGCACTGCCTCTCTGATGAGCCATGGCCTCTTATCCATCGGTTAACATGGTTTGTTCCAATATATTCAGTATATTTTCTCCAGTGGTGGTAATTCATTTATTTCACACTGAGAAAAAATTTTAAGACTCAGCATTCTTGAAGATATAGTCAAAATATGAAATCTATAATCAAGCTGGCCGGAAGGGTGATTTCAACTCATCAGGTAACGGTAATGATGAAAATCTTCCTAGGTTATAGAAACAACTTCTTTCAAAGTATATAGTAACATTATCATCCTTCCTGTTAAAAATCATATTAGACTTTTTTTTATTTTAGATTCTATTAGCTCTTACAATAGTAGCCCATAATGTATTAATACCATGAGTTGCCAATGTCTCATCTTTACCTAATTTTTAAATATAAAAAAGATAATGTAGTCTTGTATATATGAAACTTTTCAAAAATTAAGACATCTGAAAAATGAATACTTTCAATTTATTATTGCAAATGTTTCACAGTTTATATAAGATACAAGGTATACTGCAGGGTTAGTTACATTTAAAAAATCATAGTAAAAGATACACGGCCATTAATCTCCCTTCCAAATAGTCTAATTTCAAACAAGCTTTTCCACTTTTTCTTGACACTTTCTGAAACAGTTCCAAAAGTTTACCTTTGTAAATATTGTAATTGAACTGTTATGGTGGTCTTTATGTCCCAAATGATTCAAAATATTTTCTTTTCATTTTGACTTTGGGAAAGAGCCAGCAGTCACACAGTGCAAGATCTGAAGCATAAAGGGATGAAGACAAACATTAATGTTTTTATTAGCCTGCTTTCCCATCAAATCCATTTGGCAGCAACATTCACCTTATTTTTGATCAGATCTCATAAAGGCATTAACCAAAGAGGATTTATAGTACTTCTTTAGAAAGTGTCAAGAGTGAAGGGATAAGTGTGTTCAAAGTGAGGGAAGTATTTTGGGTAGGATTAATGGCAATGTGTCTTTTACAGTAATGAATTTTTAAAAATTTAAACATTCACCATTACTGATCATAACTCATATATATTCATGTGTCTGAGTCTGAAATAATAGAGCATTGAAGACAGTCTGGTTCCAAAGGCTATACCCCTCTAACATATGGTTAACAAATGGTTTGTTTGTTTTCCCACTCTCGGATGCATTCTGAAACGCATTTCTGCTTGGAAGTTTGCAGTACTTATGAACTCATGGATACAGGTACCTCTGGAGTGAGTAGAGAATGTAACCAGGCCACCTGCTGCAAAGCAGGTTGGGATTTACAGTGGTTTCTGATGCAGGAAAGGAAACAAACAAACAAACCACACTGAAGGAAATCTCTGCTGTGAATACAGACCGGAAGCAGACAACGTAGTATTGATTTGTACAACCCAGTGGAAAATGAAGGCAGAGGTCAATATTCAAACACCTCCAGTTGGTTAGATGGGAGCAGAGAGGAAGCATATCAGGCCTCCAGTGTGATGCACTCTCCATCCTGCATATCTGGTAAATTCCAATAGTATAATGTTGGCTATAAGTTTGTCACATATGGCCTTTTTTATTTTCTGCATAGTTTATTCAGAGATTTTAGCATGAAGAAATGTTCAAGTTTGTCAAAGGCTTTTTCTGTGTATATTAGGTTGTTCAAGCAATTTTTAGTCTTGATTTTTATTTTATTTGTGTAATGTGTTGGATTTATCCATTTGCATATGTTGAACCATCTTTGCGTGATGGAATAAAACCAAAGAGATTATCAGAAAACGGAAAGGCATATCCTGTTGCTGGATAAGCAGAGCCAATATTATCCAAATGGTCATGCTTCTAAAACTGATATAAAGATATGATACAGTTCCAATGAAAATACCAATAAGATTCCTCACAGAACTAGAGAAAATCTGGAAATTTACCCACCATAGCAAAAGCAATCCCAGGAAATAAGAGCAAGGCAGGAGAAACTACAATTCTGAGCTTCAAATAAGACTACAGGTTATGGTGATTAACATGACAAAATGGCACAGTATAGGAACAAAAACAGACAAGTGAATCAATAAAACAGAATAAAGCACACAGAAACAACCCCAGACATGCTCGGCCACCTGAACTTTCATAAAAGAGCCAAAGACTTATGCAGGAGGAAAGATAACCTCTTTCTCAAATAATGCTGGGAAAACTGGCTATCCACATGCAGAAGATTGAAGCTAGACCTGTATATCTCACAATGTATTTAAACAAAATTCAAAATGGTTTAAAGATGTAAATATTAAAACAGAAACACTTAACTCAGTGGAACATAAAAAAGGTAAAATCTCTTGAAGTCATAGGTGTACACAAAGACCTTTTGAAGAGAGCTCCAATTGCACAAAGTAAACAGCAAGCATAAACAAATGGGACAGTATCAAATTAAAAAATAACTGCAAAGCAATGGAAACAACAAATAGATTAAACAGATGAGCTACAGAATGGGAAGAAATTGCCAGCAATTTTTTAAATGAGAACATATACAGAACTAAGAAAAATTAGACTCCAAAATAAAGGACTTAATTAAAAATAGGCAACTGAAATGAACAGACACTTCTCAGAAGAAAAAACAAATGATTAATAAATACGTGAAAAAATGTTCACCTTTGCTGGTCATTAGAAAAATGGAAAACAACACTGACAAAAGGCTTTCATTAAGAACTCAAATAATAACAAATACTGGCAAGGTAACGACGGAAAAGAAACTCTCCTACACAGCTGGTGAGAATGTAAATAGTACAACCATTATGGAAATCAGTATGGAGATTCATCTAAAAATTAAAAATAGAAATCCTATTTGACCCTGCTATTCCCCTCCCAGTAATCTTTCCAAAAATGTTAAAAGACATTATATCACAGTGCTAAATGCTTACCAATGTTTATTGCAGAACAATTTATAATGCCTAAATTTTGGAAGCAGCCTATATGTCCATCAACAGATGCATGGATAAAGATAATCTAGTATTTATACACAATACTCTACTGTAAAGAAGGATTAATTTGAATTACTTGTAAGGAAACGCATACAACCTGAAAACATAATGTTACGTGAAATAAATCAAACACATAAGCTTAAATAATGTATGGTTTCTCCTGTATGAGAAATCCAAAGTATAAATAAAAAACAACATAAAAGACAGATAAGAATAAACAGGAAGATAGATTTCTGTCCAAAAAAAACTTAGCTCCAAAAGAACAACTGATTCAGTATAAAGCAGGAAAATGAACAGAATAGCCATATCTCAAAAGAGTAAAAAATAGCCAATAGTTATATAAAAACATGTTCAACATTATACATATATATATTTTTTTACTTTACTAGTACATGCAGTTCATGCATTTTGCATTCATTCTGAAGAGTGGTTTCATGTAGCTACCACAGCTTGTTTCTTTCTTTTTAAATTACCTTTCCCTTTTATCCCCTTCTATCCACCCCTTCTCTCTCTCTTTTTCTCTCTCTCTCTCTCTCTCTCCTCTCTTCTCTCTCTCTTCTCTCTCTCTCCTCTCTCTCTCTTCTCTCTCTTTTCTCTTCTCTGCTTATAAGCTGCTGCCTATAAGCACTGGTACACAGGTATTACTGTGGTATAATGTAATAAACCCTTTAGGGAAGATAGCTAGTGGGGGAGTATCTGGGTTATATGGAATTTCCAATTTTAATTCTTCAAAAAAATCTCCATACTGATTTACATAATGGTTATACTAGTTTACATTCCCACCAACAATGAAGGAGGATTTCTTGTTTACCACCACCTTGCCAGCATTTGTTGTTGTTTGATTTCCTAGTGATTGCCATTCTTTCTAAAGTAAGATGGATTATTAGTATTGTTTTAATTTGCATTTTTCTAATGGCCAGAGATGTTAAACATTTTCCACGTATTTGTCGACCATTTGTATTTCTTCCTCAGTGAAGTGTCTGTTCATGTTCCTTGTCTACTTCTTGACTGAATTTTTAATATTAGGTGGTTTAATTTTTTCCAATTCCATGAATATTCTAGATATTAGTCTTCCATCTGAGGAGTAGTAGCTGGAAAAATTTTTTCCTATTCTATAGGTTGTCTTTTCACTCTACTGATTGATTCTTTTGCTATACAGAAGTTTTTAGTCTGATGTATTACCATGTATTGATTTCTGTTGCTTTTTCCTGTGCAATTGAGGTTCTGCTTAGAACATTCTTTCCTATACCTATGTCTTCAAATGTTTTACCTATTTTAGTTACAGTAGATTAATGTTTCCATCTTAATGTTTAGAGTTTTGATTCATTTTTTATTTAATTTAGTGTATGGTGAGAGATAGTCTGTTCTGCACACAGAGAACCACAGATGTCCTTTTAGCTAATTGTGCTGGTTAATGTTTCAAGTTCCGTGTTGAATTTTGTCAAAAGCCTTTGCTGTCTGTATTGATATGAACACATGGTTTTTATCCTTCTTTTGTTTATGTGTTGTATTACATTTATTGATTTATATATGTTAAATCATCTTTGTATCTGTAGGATGAAACTGACTTGATCATGATGTATGATCTTTTTGACAATGTGCCACATTCTATTTGCTAATATCTTGTTGAGTATTTTTGCATCTATGTTTCTTCACAAGATAGTTTACCTTTTAAGGTGGACTTTGGGATCCAGATGATACTGGCTTCTATAAATAAATTTGGGAACACTCCATCCCTTTCAGTTTTTTAGAAGAGCTTGGTGACTATTCGTGACTCAGTTTTGTAGAGTTCAGGAGTGAATCCATCAGGTCTTCAATTCTTGTATCCTTGTAGATTCTTTATTACTATGTCAACTTCATTGCTTTTTATTGGGTTGTGAAGCATAATTGTTTCTTCTTGGTTTAGTTTTGTTAGTTTGTATGTGTCTAAGAATCTGTCCATTTCTTTAAATTTTGATAATTTCCTGGAATATAATTTTTTAAAGTAGTTATTATCATGTAGATTTCTACAGTGATTTTTACTTTTTTCATTTCTAACTGCATTGATGTATTTTTTTCTCCTGGTGATTTTGTTTAAGGGTTTATCAACTTTACTTATTGTTTCAAAGAACCAGCTCTTTCATTTTTTTTTTGTTTTTACTGTATTTTATTGATTTCCACTCTGATCTTTATAATTTCCCTCCCTAATTTCAGTTGGAGTTGTTTGCTCTGGTAGTTTTGTTATGGTTCTCCTAAGATCTCTCATGAGGTTGTCTATTTCAATTTGCTCTATTTTCCTAATGTGAACATTGATTTGCAATGAATTTTCCTCTCAGAACTGCTTTCATAGTGTCCCAGAAATTTCAGTGAGTTGTATTATCATTGTCACTAACTTACAGAAATTTTTAAATTTCTTTTTTGAGTTCTTCTGTAACCCATTGGTTGCTTAAGAGAATACTGTTAATTTTCTAGAAGATTTTGGTTTTTTTTGAAATTTCTTGTCATTAATTTTTATTTTCAATGTACAATGCTTTAATAGTAGGCAGGTGGTAATTTATATTCTTTTATATTTACTTGAGCAACCTTTGTGGAATACTGTGTGATATATTTTTGAAAATTGTATCATGTTGATAAAGACAATATGTACTCTCTCTTAGGGGGTGCAATACCTTATATATCCATTAATTCTGTATGTTAGGAGTGTGGTTCATCTCTGAAATTTCTTTTTTGTTGTTGTTTAGTCAATCTATATCTTCTCAAAAAATGGGTTGTTAAAATCCTTTATTATGATTGTATTAATACTTTTTTGATCTTTTAATTTCAGCAGTTTTTGTTATATGAAAATAGGTGCTCCACTATTTGGTGCATATATGTTTACTAATGTTAGCTCTTTTTTTGGAGTGTTTCCTTGACTAGTATGTAGTGACTTTCTTTGTCTCTTCTAATCAGTTTTAACTTAAAGTTAGCTCTTCTAGTGTTTGTGGTTTTGGTGGTACAATGTTTTTCCATCCTTTAATGTTTAACTTATGAATATCTTTTTGGATTAGATGAAATTATTGAATGCAATGGAATGTTAGATTCTAGGTTTTTTTTGTTGTTATTGTTGTGGGGTGGTTTTTTTTTTTTTTTTTTTTTTTTTTTGTGGTCCACTCTTCTAGTCTGTGTCTTTTTTAATTGGAGAGTTGGGGCTGTTAACATTGAGAGATATTACTGGAATACATTGGATATTTACTATCATTACCATCTTTATCTGTTGTATCCTTTGTTTTTCTTTCAGGGTGTTTTGTTACTTTTCATCCATTGACCTCACTAGATTTCTGTGTTTTTGACTGTTTCAGACTCATTATTTCTGCCAAGAATAAAGTGTTTTCTCTAGAAATGTTTAAACACTCATATATCTTTTAAGCTGGTCATTTTATTTAAAAATACCTAATTTCTCCATCTGTTTTGAAAGATAGCTTTGCTGGGGAAGTTAGTATTGTTTGGAAGTTATTTGTTCTTAGGGCTTGAAAAACTTTAATCCAAACTCTTCTGGCATTTAGGGTTTGTGTTGAGAAGTCTATTGTGATTCTAACTGGTTTAGTTCTATTCATGATTTTTTGTATCTCTGGCTGTTTTTTTTTTTAATTTGGGTTTTTAATTGCAATATATATAGTAATTTAATAAGGATATGTCTTGGCAAACTTCTTTATTATATTTGTTTGGTGTTCTATAAGCATTGCTTAGTTGTATTTTAAACTCTTTTATTATATTTGAGATATTTTCTTCTATGATTTCTGTAAGAATGTTAGTTAACCCATGTATACTCTCTTCTAGATTTTCTATCATTCCAGTTAACCTTAGATTGGTTTCCTTGCTGTCATCTAATAGCTGCTGAATCATCTCTTTTTCTCTCTGTCTCTCTGTCTCTCTGTCTTTGTCTCTGTCACTCTCTTCTTTGCTCTCTTTATCCTAAACCACTGTTTTGTCCTCAGTGTGAGATACTTAATCTTCACATAGGTCATTTCTGTGATGTATGAATTCTACACCTTTTAATTTCAAGTATTTCTATCTGACAACTTTTTGAGGATGTTATATCTTTGTTGAAACTGTCATTCACTTTTTGAAGTGTTCTGCTTAGCACTTGGAGTTTTTTAACCTATTTCTGCATATTGGCATATTGAGTGGACATATTGAGTGAAACTTGTAAATTTTATTCATTTCCTCTCTACATTTCCTCTCTCTATATATTCATTTCCTCTCTCTATATTTTTTTGCCAGAATAATTACTTCTGATTATTACAGCATTCACATGCTTCATCTTACTCCCATGTGACAGTCCTTGCATTTACGTCTCCCCATTTTGTCTATTCTCTGTGCACATTATGATAGTTTATTATTTGTGGTTGTTCTGTAGTGAGGTGGAGTGGGGAGAATGGGAGGTGGGTGATCAGGAGAGAGGGGGAAGTTTGAAGAGAGGAATAGTGGTAGATGATGAGAAAAGCTTACTGTGAGCTCTGATTTTGTTGATGTGCCTTCAGTTGAGTGGAAGGTTTAGTACCGAGAATTTTCAGAGTTTTTATATTTTGTGGGAGCAAGAGAAACATAGAAGGGAAAAGGATTTACTTTGTGACTGAGGAAAGCTGTGTTGTTGTCAGAACTTGATGATGGAGAGGTCAGTAAGCTAGATCAGATATAGAAGAGCCAAAGGCTTAGGATGGAGAGGATGAAGGCTTAATGTTAAAGAAGATATGGGTGACTGTGAGGGAGTGAAGTATGGGAAATTTAAATAATTGGGAGGAGGAGTTTATGTGTTTGGAAAAAGAATAAAGAAATAGGAAATAGTATTGGTTTGGTGGCTTGAGGTGAAGAAACTAAGTAGAAAAAAGAGATGAGAGAGAATATAGAGATCTATTAAATCAGAGCTGGTGAAAGAACAAATATACAAAAATAACTACCTATTAAACACTGAAAAGAACATGACATAACTCCACATTGCTAAATAAATCAAGAAAACATAAAAAACATAAAATTATTACATGTTCAGTGAGAGCACATATTAAAAATTCCAATGAGTCATTGCATATGTGATACCCAAGTAGCTTCTTTGCCATCGAGTCTAATTGTTCACCTTAATAACTCCTCTGATCTCTCTACAGCAATACTAAAGCAAACTCAGACTTAGACTTCTTTTCACCAGGTTGGGGTCATTCTTGGAGAGACTGATCCAGTCCTAGTTCTTGGATTAGGAAATTTTACTGTCCCAAGTGATATTGAATTTAGCAGACTGATTCACTAGCACAAAATTGTCCACTGAGTCAGGATTATTTCCATGCAATCAAATCAGCTACAGTAGTAAAGGCTACTGTGTTAGAGTATTATCTATTAGGGATATTTGAGAAATAACATACCATACATACCTCTTATGGATATCTCCTTTATCTTAGAGAAGAAATCTATAGTTTTAGTGTAAGCATCATAGCAACCCAAGTTTTGAACCATAGTTAATGTGTACTGAATGTGATGGCTATGTTTTCACTAATGGTGAAAAACAACTTTGAACAGTAATTTTATAGAATCAGTTATTTAAATGTCAGGGGGTTAGGGCCCAAGTAATGTCAGGAAGGAGGGAGAAAAGACAAAGAAGAAGTTATTTTTTTCTTTTTAAAGTCTTCTGCAATAGGTATGGGGAGGAAAGACATATATAAATTTTAAGAACCTAATTAAATATGAAAATTATATCTTCCAAAAAGTTCATTTTAACCTTTTTAACATTTACTTCTTATTCTTATTTCAGAAATGTTAAATATATTTGTACACTTAAATAATTTTGTTGTAGCATCAAAAATATAAAATTAAGATGTGACAGGTTTTTTTTAATAAAACCTTTGCCAAATTTTTAATTTTTTTGAGTTTGGACTTGAAACATTTCTATAAAACCTTTTAATGCACATACATATGTGTATATGTAAGTCATACCATCTTTATATCTAATTTTAATTGAAATTAAATTTGGAAAAGAGGAGCTGTACATTTCTAAAGTTTCTCTTTAAATATTTTACTCATGCATGTAGAATGTAGGATAAAATTCTAAAAATTCTAAAAATCATAAATAAATTTAAAAATTAAGTGGAAAATACTTTTGTATTAAAAAATTATGTTGTAAGATTTAGCAGCCAGACAGACCTTGGCAGAGCTGACTGTAGAAAGGCACTGCAGAGAAATTAAACTGACACCGCAAATATGTTTGCTGGGTAATGTTTTGTTTCAGTGTTATGTAAATTCTAAAATCTAAAACAGAAAATTTATGTAATGGGTGCCAAGTCAATCTCTGTATGTGCTTCATTCCTTGTTACTTGGGAAATGATGTACTTTCTATTTAATGATGCTGAAAATCAGTCCAAGGACACAAAGCCAAATATGTAACAGACTCATTGCATGCTGTAATTTACAAACCATCAGTTGTATCTTTCAAATGGCATTCACTGTGTTCAAAGAGTTGGTGACACAGAGTGTGACTTATACAATGTACTCTTGAAAATGTTTTGAACAGAAGATCATGTTTCTGAACAGTCATAGAGTAAGAAGTTTTTTAAAAACTCCATTTAGTATGGTTGATGAAATGAGTACTGTCAGTCATATGTCAAATATTTGACATAATGGAGATAATACAATAATTTAGGACAATAAGCAAGTCAGTTGTATTTTGAATCTGGTGAAGGAAAATTTATTTTTCAATCCAAGACATACTCAAGAACTAATTTTCAAACAAATAAATACAATAGCAATTTAATATAGTCTTTCATGTTTAATACATAATCTTCACTTCATGAATCATGATGTAAATCTTTGAATGACATTTAGGAGAATCATTTTTAGCCCTAATAAACAATATGTACAGACTCCAAATCAGAACACTCAGATAATCACACTGGACATTCAGGCATATTTTCTATTGTTTCACCATCTTCTTTATAGAAAGATGCAAAACTAAAAATTATCCAATCATCTTTTCAGTGTTCTTATCAATTAAATGATTTGCCCATCACTCTACAGGCATTTGTGCTGCAGTTTATGCAAGTAAATTTATTGAGTATGATGGAGGTTGGCTTATGAGCAGGGTATTTATCTATTGTCAGCTGTATTTTAAGAAGACAGAAATAATTTATGAATTATAAGAATATTGTGTATAATGTTGAAGGTTACAATAACAACAGGAAATTCTACTCTGTTTTTATAGGTGCAGTATATCTATCTCTGGAGATAATGAGAGATGAAAACATATATATTTAGATGTGTTGAATTTTAGATGTTTTTAAGCAAATTTTTTCTATAGAAAAACAAGAATTTCATAGAGAATATATACAAAATTTTTCTAATATGCATAGTTAGGTCTCTGTTGCTTTCTTAAGGCATTGCAGTTATGCCTTTTTGTTTCTATTTTTCAGATTTTGTATATTAATACCTAGAAATTTCCATATTTACCAATTACAATGTTGAAATAAATGCAAAACATTTTCTGAGGGCAATATTTTTTTAAAATTTTATTTAAAGAGAAAAAAAACCCCAACCAAACAAAACAGAAAAAAGGGTAGCAACAATATGGAATTCAAAAGGAAAAAAAGAAAAGAACAAAAAAACCCCGCTAAGAAATCACTACTTGATAAGTTACATACTGTCATCTTGGAAATAGTTGCTCAAGTTACAAAATTAAAGCATACAAAGTAGACATTCAAACAGTGAGACTGTTAACAGTTCTGCTCAACAATCTAACAAAAATCGTAATATAGTCATCTATTTTACAAACTTAAACATACATGCAGTTATATCCTTTAGAGCACTTTCTTTCCTCTCTTTTTTACAGTAGCAATTATGCATTTTGGATTTTATTACTCTTACATTTCTTATTACTTTTTACACTCGAGAAACAATGCAATATTTATAAATATAATTTATTTATTTCACTAATGAGGATACTCTCAAGTTGTCTCCATTTACATATGAAGGCCTGAAGATCATCCTTCTTCATAGCCGAGTAATACTCTATTGTATAAAAATACATCTTTTTCGTCCACTCTGCAGTTGATGGGAATCTTGGTTGTTTCCCAGATTTAGCTAATACAAATTGTGCTGCTATGAACATGGGAGCACATATATCACTGTGATATGAACTTTTTAGTTTTCCTGGAAAATACCCAAGAGAGGAATAGCTGGGTTGAAGGGAGCTTCCACTCCTAGTCTTCTGAGAATTCTCTATACTGATTTCCATAGTGGTTGCACCAGTCTGCACTCTAACCAACAAGGGAGAATTGTCCTTTTTCCCTGCAGCCTCGCCAACATATGTTATCAGTTGATTTCTTGATGGCAGCTACTCGTTCCAGAGTGAGATGATATCTTAGTGCTATTTTAATTTGCATTTCTCCAGTGACAAGTGATGGTGAACATTTCTTCATGTATTTATTTACTATTTGTATAACTTTATCTGAGAACTGTGTGTTCATCTCAGATGCCCATTTTTGGAGAGGGTCTTTGAATTTGGGGGGGGTTGATGTTTTTTAATTCTTTATATGTTCTTGATATATGTCCTTTGTCTGTGGGG
>PVJX010045090.1:0-12883 GCA_004027295.1 Dolichotis patagonum | reverse complement strand
GCTCACTGGCTGCAATCTTATCTTGGAGGTCTGAAATTTTGTCTTCACTTTCATTGAGGTGGTTTTTACAGCTTTCAATAGAATTTTTCATTTCCTGTATATCTCTTTGAATCTGCTTTATGCATTCTGTTTGTTTCATATAGTGTTCATTTAGGGATTCTATCTGTTTTCTTTGTTCCTCTAATTTTTTAGCTGTGTTTTCACTAGATGTGCTCACTATTTCTTTCACTATTTTTATCAATTCTTCTTTTACCTGGGCAAGTATTTCTAATTTGACATTCTCCATAGCTTTCCCTAGTTGTTTATTTATTTTATTTGATATCGTTTCAGATATTTCAGGTGTATGGCTTCTTTTTTCTTCTATGTAAATGGCTTCTAAGCTTTCTTGGGGAGGGCTAGAGCTTTGAGACTGCCTTTTTGTCTTTCCTTTTGTCATCTTTCTATATTTCCTTACTTTGAGTGGTGTTCCAATGCTTTCTGTGCATGTGTGGCGAATTACCTCTTGCACCCTCAGTTCCTGGAGGGGCAGTGGCTCCCCCACAGGCTCCTGGCTTCCTCACAGGGTCCTAACTCCCCTCTGTGGGCTCCTGGCTTCCTAAGTTGTAAGGCAAATGCTGGGCATGGTCAGCCCCGAGCCTGTAGTATCTCAGGCAGGCCAGGCCACCATATTTTGTCCCAGGCAGATTTCCAGGAGGTTCCCTGCGAGTGAAGGGTGGGCCTACAGGTCTCAAAGAGTCAGGCTAAAATGCTGGTTTCTTCAAAGTTCCTGTTGCCAAACAGACCTGGCCAAGATGCCAGTCTCTGCAAAGTTTCAATCCAAACAGCCCAGGCCACTCTCTGTGTTTGTATTTTTGTTTGCTTGTAGATTTAGTTTAATTACTTCTTTAATTTCCTCCATGACCTACTTATTGCTTAAGAGTGTATTACTCAGTTTCTGTGTGTTTGTGGGGTCTTGTGCTTGCTTTTATCATTAATTTCTAGTTTCATTGCACTATGATGCGATAACATGCATGGGTTAATTTCAGTTCTTTTTAATTTACTTAGATATGTTCTGTGGGTTAGTATATGGTCTATTTTAGGGAATGTTCCATGTACTGCTGGGAATAATGCACATTCTGATGTTGTTGGATGGAAAACTCTATATACATCTTTCAAGTCCATTTGTTCACAGATGTGATTCAGTTCTGTTATTTCTTTGCTAATTTTCTGTCTAGTTAATCTGTCACTTTGTGTCAATAGTGTGTTAAGGTCTCCTGTTATAACTGTGTTATTACTTATTTGATTTTTCATTTCTGTTAATACTTGCTTTGTATAGTTGAGTGCTCTGGAATTTCGTGCATATGTATTTAAGATTTTTTTTTTATTTAAGATTTTTTTCTCTTCCTCTTGAAGTTTACCACTTACTAGAATTTTGTGACCTTGTTTATCTCTTTGGATCATCCTTGGTTTGATGTTCATATTGTCTTCAAACAGCATAGGTACCCCCACTTTTTTTTGGTTTCCTGTTGCATGAAGTTTTGTTTTCCATCCTTTGACTTTCAGTCTATGGGTTTCCTTTTGGGTAAGATGGGTTTCTTGTAGGCAGCATATGGTTGGATGTTGTTTCTTGATCCATTCTGCCAGTCTGTTTCTTTCGATTCCTGACTTGAGGCCATTTACATTAATGGTTATAGCTGTTATATATTTGTTTATTGTTGACATATTATCTTTCTGCTGTTGTATCTTTACCTTTCCTTTGTCTTTACATGTCTGCCTTGCTTAGTGGTTTTTTCCTATGTGTATCTAGAATGTCTTTCAGTAGTCTTTGCAGGGTTGGTTTGGTCATCATGAACTTCTTCAGCTGTTCTTTGTCATGGAAATATCTTATTTCTCCATTCATTTTGAATGACAGTTTTGCAGGGTACGTCAGTCTGGGTTGGAAGTGATTTTCTTTTAGGATCTGAAATACTTCACTCCAGGCTCTTCTTGACTTCATTGTTTTTGTTGAGAAGTCTGCTGTGATTCTGATACTTTTTCCTTTATGGGTGATCTGTCTTTTCTAATAGCTTTTAGTATTCTGTTCTTATGGTAGATTTCTGGGATGGTGATTATTGTATTTGTGGGTGTAGTTTTATTTTGGTTATGGCTATTTGGAGTTCTGTATGCTTCACTAATCCATATGTCAGTTTCCATTCTCATGTTTGGGAAGTTTTAATCTATTACTTCTCTAAATAGCCCCTTGATATCATTTGGGCCATCTCATTCTTTTTCATTTATCCATATTAATCTTATGTTATTTTTCCTTGCATCATCTTGCAGCTGTTGAATTTTTATTTCCTGATTCTTTGTTATTTTTAAAGATATTTCATTTCCTATTCACTAGCTGTGTTCTTATATTCGAAGTCTGAAATTCTATCTTCATTTTCGCTGAGATGGTTTTGTCAACTTTCAATAGAATGTTTGATTTCCTGTATATCTCTTTGAATCTCCTTCCTGTGTTCTGTATGTTTCTTATAGTATTCATTCAGAGATTCTGTTTGCTTTGTTCCTCTAATTTTTAGTTGTGTCTTCACTAGATGTGTTCACTATTTAATTCACTACTTTTATCATTTATTCTTTTACCTGAACAATTATTTCTAATTTGAATTTCTCCATAGCTTTCCCTAATTGCTTCTCTGTTTCAGTTGATATCATTTTAGTCAATTCAGGTGTATCACTTCCATTTTGTTTTATGTACATGGCTCCTAGGTTTTCTTGGGATGGGCTGAAGAGTTGAGATTGCTTTTTGTCTTTCCTTTTGTCATTTTGCTATATTTCCTTTCTTTCATCATTGCTCCATAGCTTCCTTTGCATGTGTGGTGAATCACCTCCTGCGTCCTCTGCTCCTGGAGCAGTCCGGGCTCTCCCACAGTTCTTTGCTCCCTGAATTGAAAGGCAGAAACTGGGCATGGTGAACTGGGGCCTATGGAACTTCCAGGGCTCAGTCCCATGTCTTAGGGGGATGGATATGAACTCAACTGCTGGGAGTGCTGGTTTTAAGGTCTCCCCAGGCCATCCCAACCCAGCCCAGAGTCCCTCTGTGCAGTCTCTGCCTCCTGAACTGAAAGAAGGATGCTAGGCATGGTGAACTGAGGCAGTGGAACCTCTGGGGTTCAGTCCAGTGTCCCTGGGAGCTCACTAGAAACTCAACTGCTGGTAGCACAGGTCTCCAACTCTTCCTGAGCCAGCCTTGGAGCCCTATGACTCACCCTGTGTGGTCCTAACTCCGTTGCAGGCTCTTGGCTCCCTAAATTGAAAGACGAAAGCTGGGCATGGTGAATTGGGTCAGTGATGGAATCTTCTGGGTTCAGACCTGTGTCCTAGGGGGGTGGTTTGCATGCTAAATTAGAAAGCATGGTCAAGTCACACAGTTCTATATATGAGTTCATGGATCTAGAGCAAATTAATCTCTAATTCCAGGGTTTTTCTTATTTAATATTAAAATAATAGTAGTCTATATTATATAGCATATCACAGGAATTTTATTATATAAATGAAACAAACATTGATGGTAATAGTTGGAAAATATAAATGCTCAATAAATATAGATTCTAACATTTTAATTATTTTATTTGAAGCACAGTAGATATCAAATTTTAATGAATTGTGCAAAATTACTCAAAAACAGAAATAAGTTCACCAGAGGTTAAAAATCAAATATGTCTTAAGCAAAATAGGAGTGGGGGAAGTGACTCAGTGAATTCTCCTCCTGAATTTTTCATAATGTTTTTATTACTTCTATAGAAATGTTTGCTTCCCACAAGACAACCTTGGAATTAAAAAATTCTGCTTACATATGTATAATATAAAACAATCACTTCAAATTTAAAAAAAGACTGATTGAAGGTCATGTAGACTACTTGATTTCATATTCTCCATAAATGTTTATTTCATTTTTAATAATTTTTATTTCATTTTTATTGACATTTTATAAATACATATATGTATGTATGGCACAGTGTGATGTTTCTATACCTGTATTATTTGTATAACGATCGCATCTTTTTTATTAACATAGTTTAATATAACAAATTGAGTAAAAATATGACAAATTATGCATTCTTTATACAAAGATGTGAAATGTTCAGGAATATTTCAGTGTCTCAACTCAATATAATTTAAAACTAGGGCAAAGCTTCTTATTATAATACAAATAGAAGAAATGTAACAGTGAGTCAGACAAATTTTCTAGAAATGAGATTATTCTTCTTCCCTAGAAATCCTAAAATCTTCATTTAGATGACAAGTATAAGTCTGATTTTGGCCAACTAGAATCAAGGACAAATTTTAGAAAGCTATGTGAAAGAGGTTTACCAAATGGGAAGCAGATATTTCACGTGAATGCATGAAGTGCATTTCCTAGGATTCCTTTCATTTAGGTGTGACTATTTACTTCATCAGAAGCCAGAAGAATGTAGAAAGAAAATACAACACAAAGTTTCCAGACTTGATGTAGAAAAACTTCAAGTAATTTGTTTAAAAAGCTAAACATGGAATGTATATTTAAAGTAGAAATTTCATTATTATGCATTAATCTCAAGAAAACAAAAAATCATATTTACACATAAGCCTATACATGAGTTTTAACTGTTGCTTTATTTTATTGGCCTCAATCACAACAATCCATATATTATTCAATAGATGAGTAGTTAAACAAAATGCAGTATTGTTAAGGTACATTAATCAGAAATAGAAAGGAAATGAACTATTGTCACACAACTTGAAAGTATGTTAAAAATAATGCTGAGTGAAAAAATTCAATCTCTAAAGTTCACATAAACGTAATTCAATTTCTATAAAATTCTTGAAATAACACCGTTATACCATGGAGAAAATTTTACTGACTTTTAGGACTAAGGATGGGAGAACAAAGAAAGAGCTGTGTGACTATAAAAGGGTAACAGCAAAGATGTTGTGATGATGAACCTTGATTATTACCATAGATACATGAATCATTACATGGGACAAAAATGTAGACAATCACAGTCCTCTGGCTTTGATAATAAAATTTTTTTAAGTTGTAAATATCAAAGGAAAGTTGTTGAAAGGTAGATGGTATATTCCTGATCTATTTTGCAACTTACTGTGAATGTAGAGTTATTGCAAAGTAAAAGTGGAAGCAAAGACTTCCCTGCATTATCTTATTGCCTTTCCCTCTCAGGTAACTAAATGAATAATACCACAAAATGTATGTTATGTAAATGACTGAGCCACAAGATAGAAATAATTTACATGCTTATTGCACAATGTTCATGGTTCACATTCCTGTTGGATTTTTTTTTTTTTTAGTTTGGGAACTTACGATTAACTGGGGCATTATAGTGAGACCTTGTCTCAAACCAAGCAATCAATCAAGCAAATAGTATAGGTCAAAGTAGTTATAAGTTGAAGCTAGAATCAAGAAACTTTGGTAAAATTTTTCTAACATAAAATCTATTCCTTAAAGCCATGGAGTGTGGATTCCCTTTTTTTTCAGATGTTCCTTACACATAAATGTTCTTATATATTTTTTAAAAGAAAAAAGAAATAAAAAGGATGATACAGAATTTCAAAACAAAATAATAGGAGATTAACACTGGTTAATATATTGCATATTGTTATCTTCAAAATAGTTGTTCTGATACAAGATATAGGCATGAAAAATGATCAATTGAACAATGAATGTTTAAGCCATTTTTTATGAACTAACAGAGATTAGTACTATAGTTATTTATCATATATATATATATATATATATATTCCGTTCTTTCTTTTCTCCTTTCCCCTATAAGTTGTTCTTTCCTTTTGAGCAATTTCTTTCCTTTTCTCTTTCACCATATCTACTGTATATTCTATCCTCCAAAAGTATTGGCAATGTAAGGCCACCATATTAAGCAATTGGAGAAATTCATAAAATATTTTATTAAAATATGCACAAATGTACTGAAAGACAGAAAAGAGTTAAATGAGAAATGCCATGATATTCATTGATAAGAAAGATATATATTTTAAAGTTTTCCAAACTTCACTGATAAATTAATTGCATCCTGATTAAAATTTCAATGGAAATTGTTGCAGGAATGTAACAAAATGAAAGTAATCAAATGATAGAGTTAATCAATAAATTAAAAAAGTTATTTCTTTCAAATGACTAACAACAAAAAAATTAATAAAAGCATGATAAACTGGGGAAAAAATAGAACTACCTGTTTGGAAGAAGCAGCTATGAGAACCATGAATTGGGGAATGATATATATATATATATATCAAAGTAATCATATGAAACATATATGAAGAATTTCTGTACATCAGTGATAAACAAATGACAATAAAAATTGGCAAAGAAAAGACATTTCATCTATGAAATTATTAACTAATATCCACCTGAAAAACATATTCAACATTTTTTTTACCACTGAAACATAAGTTATATCATTGCATACATCATAACACATATGATATAACATATAACATATGTCATTTTTTTTACCAATGAAACATATCTATATCATTGAAGACAACATTGCATACAAACTTGAAGGTCTAAAATTTAAAAAATTGGAGATAATCAAATATCAGTTTCATTGGGCTCTAGAATTTCCATTACTTATGATGGGTGTATAACATATTATGGTTAATAAAGTGTCAGTTTCACATAATGTTAAATATAGACTTATCCTACAATCCAGAAGTTACACTCTGGTGTATTAAACCTAGAAAAATAAAAGTAAATGTCTACCACAATATATAGGAAAATATTTACCTCAGTTTTATTAATAACAAATAAAAACTAGGCATAAATAAAGCAAGAAAAAATGGATAAAGTGCTTGACAAGTGCCAGGTCTTGAGTTCAATTCTCAGTACCAAAAGAAAAATAAGTAAATAAATAAATGGATATATGATGAATCACTACTCCACTATAAAAATACATAAACTACTATATTTGAAAATATCACAGGTAAAACTCAAAAACATAAATTGATTAAAAAATGAAAGAGTATGTATTTTATGATGTCATGTATGTGAACCTCAAAACTGGCAAACCAGTTTAGATTCCAATATGGATTATTAGAGAAGAAAGGGTAGTCATATTCAGAGAAGAGTCACTGAAAAACACAGTTACACTGAAATGAAGGAGACCATTGCTAGCCAAATTAGAAAATCTCCTGAAAGATAAGTCATTTAGATGAAATCTTATATCTGGCTACCACTAAAATGATGCACCCACCACACACACAACTTACTGCATAGCATGTCATCTTGTGAGTGGTTCTAACAAACAGAGGGAAGAAGCCAACATTAGAGAGGCCAGACTTCTTGGATAGGCATTTCACATACCCTTCTTCTCATCTCAAATAAGAAATCAAGTGTGGATTTAAATGAGGTTTTGACCTCAGGAAAGTCACTAGAGGCAAAAATTTCAAAAAAGTAAACATGTTGTCTTTCCACCTGTTATCCTTATAAATACTAGGTAACACTGCTTAGTGGGAGTATTCTACCCATCACCCAATACTAGCAAAGGAACACCATTAATCCAGTTCTAGGAAGAGAGAGGTCAAGAACTGCAAACTCGAGAAAGCAACTAACCCTCCAAACAGGGATCTATAGATCACATCTCAAGTCACAGTGCAGAAATAGAAAAACTCAACAGTTTGTCCAGAGTGAATACTTTCCCATTGCTTCTCACAAACACAAGAATATCTGAGTCAGCAGGAAATCCTAACCATTGACCATTGATCCACGGAGAGAAGAGAGTAGATGAAATCTGAGGTCTGTGCCATTTTATGCAGATTGGAAAGGGGCATTCTTGAGGCAGGGACAGTTTGGAACCTTAGAGTGAATGAACAGACAATGTCAACTGGCATCTAGAATGAGAAAACAGACATCAACATGGGATTTGTTCAGCAGCAAGGAGCGCAGGAATGAATTGGATACTGGAAAAAAGTCAGAGAGAGCTAGGTGTTAAGCATGTTTTTTCACAACTGACTTTTCCCAAATTAATTTATGTGGTTGAATCTTTGGATGGAGACAAAAGACTGAAATTAACTTCATGGAAAGCACAACTTGAATCAAGGACTTTGGCTAAAAGTAACTGGGAGCACTCCCCAATGCTGGAGAGGTAGATCACCTACAGTTATAGGTATGTGTGCTTGTGTGTGTGAGTAGAAGTTGGGTTTGCTCCCTCCAAACTAACTACCACTAAAGTTGTAAAAAAATTTGTGAAAATTCTGACTATATGGCATTGTGATTGTTTTGGGATTGTATGTGTATTTGCTTGTTATTGTATCACTTCTCAGTTTTCTCTGTTTTTTTTATTCTAATTTCTTTTCTTCATTCTTGCTTCTATATTAATACAATTTTTTTGTACCAGGGATCAAACTCATGACCACACACTTGCCAGGCACACACTTATGCCACTGAGCTAAATCCCCAACCAACAATTTTTTAAATTTTTCTCTATTTTACTTTTTTCTCAACTTTTTTCCTTTATTGTCTTCTTTGCCTTTTTTTCTTTTCTCTTTTAAAATTTTTTATTCATTCTGCTCTATTTTGATTTTTCCTCTTACAAAATTTCTTTGCTTCCTACTGTGCTTTCTTCACTCTTCCTTATTTTACAAATTACCTGTATTTGCCTGTCTTTTCTCCTCCTTTCTTGTGCTCTATCTGTGTAACTATCTATCTATCTTGGCTAACAAACTAAGTTTGTTATATAATTTTGGAAAAGATGGCCATAATCATTGTCGTGTTTGTGTGGAAAATATAGTGATGGTCATGAATGTCACCTGATGCTGCAAAGTAAAAAAAAAAAAAAGTTTGCCAAATGCTTCTGTTTATGAACTAACTTTTTGTAAAAAATGTGCTCATGAACTGATTATGCACTATATGTGTGTGTGTGTGTGTGTGTGTGTGTGCATGCCTGAATATGTTAGAATAAGAGAAAAAGAGAAGATCAGTGCTTTAATTTGAATGGTACCATTTATTTTCTTGTTAGAGTAACCCTTTAACTTTCCTGTGAGGATGCAAACAAAACTAACCACAAATATATCAAAAGTTTCTGACAACCTCACAGTGTCTTTTAATTCTAAATTAATCTTCACTCTTTTAGCATCTGTCTACATGCCTCCACAGATATTTTATTAAAATTCCTCATTAATAAACCTTTACTCCAAACTATAAAATCCACTCAAGAGTATAAATTTCTATTTTTTAGCTATTATTGTTTTCACCATCTTTCTTTCTTTCTACTGAAGTATCTTCTCTTTATTTCTTTCCCTTCATCTTTCACTACAACAATGTAAACTAATTACAAATAACAGTACAGTATCAACAGTAAGAAACATTTATAAGTGTTATATTGTACAGAAGTTTTAAAGTGTATGATTGATATATGGTTGAAGACAACAAAAGGAAAATATCATATAGAATGAATATGACATACATGGTCAATAGTTACACAAAAAATTAAATATAAAAGGCATCAATGGCACAAAGAAACACACAATATGAATATGCTAATATCTTTTGGTAATAAATTTTAATGTACATGGCAATAAAACTCCAATAATAAGACATAGCTTGCCAGACTGCATAAAAATTATAACACAATAGTCCAAAAGTAAGCAGAGGTACAAATTATACACTTATAAATGCTGTTTATAGCAAATGTATTGCCAGCATTATATTAAAAGTGAAAATGCTGAAAGCTTTTCCTATAAATTCAGAAACAATATAAGGATAGCCACTGTTACCATTTCTATTCAATATAGTACTCAGAACATCAGCCCAAGTAGTTGGGCAAGTAAAAGAAATAACAATTATATGAATAACGAAAGAACAATTCACATTACTTTTATTTGAAGATGACGTGATCAGTGAAATTGAAGATCAAAAAAATCACCAAAGAACACATAGAATTAGCAAACCAATTTACAATGCAATAGGATATGAAATGCACCCTCAAAATCAAGAGTATTCCTGCACACCAATAATGAACCTTGTGACAAAGATATTAGGAAAACAACACCATTCACAATACTAACAAGAAAAATCAAATGCTTAAAGATGATTCTAACCAAGGAACTAAAAAAGACTTATAAATATAAAATCAAGACTAAAGAAGACATCAGAAAATGGAAAACAGAAAGATATCACCTGTTGCTGTATACACAGAGCTAACATTGTTCAGATGATCATATTTTTGAAACTGATATGGAGGTTTAATTTAACCCTAATCAATATATTGATAGCATTCCTCATAGAATTAGACAAAACATCTTAAAATTAATATGGTATCAAAAGTGTCTAAGAATAGCAAACACAGTCCTTGATATTAGCAGTAAAATGACAGGGAAATACAATCCTGAATTTCAAGTTATAGTACAAAGCTACAGCAATAAAAATTTAGTGCTGGCACAAAAACAGACACAGCAATCATTGAAACAGAATAGAGGACATGAAAGCAACCACAGACATATTCAGGCAGCTGGTCTTTGACAAAGATGCCAAAACCATTTTCTAGAAGAAATATAGCCTTTAATAAACTATGCTGGGAATTCCAACTATAGCCAGTGTACACATGCAGAACATTAAAATTGAATCTCTTTCTCTTACCATGTGCTAATTTACAGTCAAGATGAATTGAAGATCTAAATTTTTAAACAGAAACCTACAACTTGTGAAAGACAAAATGCATAAAACAGTTAAAGTCATAAGCTTGTACAATAACTTTCTGAACTGATCCTGAGTTTTATAAGGAACAACATCAAGAATCAACAAATGGGATTATAGTCACAACTTAGTTCATTAACTTAGTTCTTTCTACATTTTTATTTGGAAAACCAGACTGGAAAGGACTAAATCAAATATCATTATAAGGTCAACATTGGATGTAAACACTGAATTTGACTAGGTTCTTCTCCAATTCAGTTTGTGACCTGAATAGTGGAAAAGATTAAGTTACTACTGTATATCAAATAAGAAAACTTCTGTGCAGAAAAGGAAAAAAAAAAATAAAGGTTATGAAGAAACAAAACTACACAGTGGAAAAAATATTTTGTGAGATTCACCTCATATAGAAGATAAATATGTAAAACATATAATGAAATAAATATTTTACTGTCCTCCAAAAGATACATGTAAAGACGAGCCCCTGGGAGAAAAATAAAGCTTCTTAGAAGTGCATTTGTCCAAGTATTCTCCTCCTAGGTATATTTCCATAATAACTAAAAACATCATACTACAGTGATACATGCTCACATATGTTTATAACACCAGAGATTGTAAGAGCTAAGTCTCATAAATAACATAAATGCCCATGCACATTAACCAACAAATGGAAAAATGTGGTTTTGTGCAAGCCTATAAGACCAAAGGTGGGGATGCACACACCTGGGCCCACCCAAGTGTGAATTCCAGTGCTGGAGCAGAAGCACACATAATGAGGAAGTGGGAAATAGCTGTTTGGAAAATTCTGAAACAGCGGTGAGAATACAAGCCAGATTCAGGAGACAGATACACAGAATAGAAACAGGTAAGATGGCATTTTTTTCTGTTACTAAAGAGTTAGGGAAAAACTCTAGCAACAAAAGACCAGTCTCATTCCCACATCAAGTGACCAAGATCAGCCCCATACCCAGTAAAAATATAACTGCAAATTTGGCTGGTAGGACATTTCTTGGATTCAATATGGATCTGCCACAGATCTTTAGACATAAGAAGAATTTTACAACTTTTAGTTTTCTATGTTCATCTGACTGATTTTCCTTTTTCTATCTGGTTGGGGAGTGTCATCTTGTTTTATTTTGGGGGTATTTTTCTTTCTCTTTACATTTCAAGACTTAGATTACTTAATTTTCTTCAATGATGTCTCTTTCTCATAAAATATTTCATTTGATTTTATGATACCTTCATGTGATTAAATATTGTTCTTTCTCTTTCTGTTTAACTTTAGTACTCCTTAGCTTTGTCTTCCACTTTTTTTCCCTCTTGTGTGCCACATTTTCCCAAAACTTGGGTGATCATCTTTTGACCTCTAGCTTGGTTCTAGTATATTTTATTTCATTCATCTATCCATCCTGTCCTCATCATTCACAAAACACCACACAACAGTGTAAAATCACTCCTCTAAAGGGAAAATTACTGCATACAAGTTACTATTATGTATTGGATTTCGTTATATAACTGTAGAATTTGTAGGTATCAGGCAAATGGTTACAATTTGTCACTGACCAGGTTGTATTTGAGACCATTTGTTACTATTGGCCATATTATGTTAGCCAGAATATCATATGTGTTATAATCAGTTATTTCCTACCTTATGTGACAACAATGTTATCCTAAGGGTTTACAACCTTCACCAATGTTCAGTACCAAAGGACTGAGTCCTGAGCCATATAGATGGCAACTTCTCATTCTTAGTACAATGGGAAGGTAGGTTTCTAGAATAGACATAATGACCATGAACTACTTACATCAAGAAGACATCTTTGAAGCACAAACATTTCCGAGGGAAGCCTCAAAACCAGTGATAAAGCTACCCACCATGAGAAATCTACAAGCATCACAACAGAAAACAAAATAAAATAGAAAATGCAAAAGAGAATATGACAAAGAGGAGGAGAGGACAAAGAGGAGAGGAAAAAGAAGTAAAATGCAACCCCAAACCCCCATCTCACCCAAGACAATCCAGAGCACAAGGAGATAGAGGAAATTGGAAGCCAACCAGAAGAACTTTCTAAAACGATAACAAAAGACAGAAAACACATGGTAGATGCTACAGAAAAAGTTATCCCTAAGTTGAAAAATAAATAATGCTCAAAATGAAAAATATTACAGTAGACACAGATAAAAATATAAAAGAGCTTAGGAAAATGAAGGAAAACATAA